>VZRX01003921.1:698383-717341 GCA_013398075.1 Notiomystis cincta
TAAGTATGATGAATTTTTTATTTCCATAATTGCTAAGAAAAAAAAAAAAAATAATTTTTGCTTTCAAAAATCATCAACTCTAGCTCCTGTATTAAGCTTCTTGGGATGTAGTCATGCTCATGCCAGAATATTTTTAATTAAAATTTTATTTAATTTTATTTAATTAAATATTATTTAATTTTAATTTTTTCCCCCTAGAAGTTAGATGCTTGGGATCTTTTCTGGAAAATTGTATTTAAAGAGATAATTCAAGGTATTACTTAAAGAAATATGAAGAGGGTATACATGATTAATAAGGTTTATTGTAACTGCCCACTATACAAAGAAATCCTAAGGAGCACACATCAAAAACCAATGCTTGCTGATAGGCCAACTTCCTATCGTTTTAGGCCTGACCAGGCATTTTAAGATAATTTCTTTTGAGTAAGAATTTCTCTAGCTAAGACATTACATTTTTTGTGTGGTCTTGCACTCAGAATGGGCTGTAAACCATGGCATTATATTTGATGTCTCTAGTTTCTTACTAGCTTCATCATCTATTAGTTGGAGAAGTCAAGCCCCATTCTGCTCTCAAGCTTGTTAATTATTTCATATTTCTTTCTATATACATATATATGTGTATACACACACATCTTGGTATATAGTCTGCTGCATGACACCACATGCCAAGGAGGACTAGCAGCCCTACCATGCTAGTTGGCAAAGAGGTTGGAGGTATGACATCCACCATGTGACTCTAAATGATATTCATACACCTCTCCACATCGCCAGGATGGCATGAGAGAGTTCAGAAGTCTGGAAGGGAATGTGTAGAACAGTAGCTCTGTCTGGTTTATGACTGGGTTGTTTATTTAAGTAAAAAAGACTTGTGAAAACTTCTGTTGTATTTTTCATTTGTTTATTTCCATGCTTTCCCATAACTGTGAAAGATAAACCTTTTTCTTTTTCCTGGAAACTTTCACAGCGAAGAGGTGAGACCTATTCACAGTTCAGACATGCTGTAAGTAATTCTCATACCATTACAGTGTATGCCATATAATAGACATTGTGCAACACAGAGGGGAGTTTTTTGTTGCTCTGTGACATTTCCATCTCATGCAATTTGGTTTTAGGTCTCTTTATAGTCCAGGCATACAGCCTTGGCTGTTATGAGTCATGATTGCCTACATGGAAAGAAAAAAAGAATTGACCAAACCATATTATTGTGACCAATATCATCATCATTAATTATACTAGATAATGCTGAAATATACTCTAAGACTTCTAGAAGGAGTACAAATGATGTATAAATTATTATAATACAAAAAAATAAAAAAGGAAACAAAGGCTTTTAGATATATTTCTTATTCTGCTACCGACTGAGATGATTTTGGACAAATCTTTTTAAGATTGGCTATGATCTGAAAAATAGACTAAGAAAAAAAACCTCAATTGCAGTATTGAACTTTGTCATCTCTCTCATCTGATAAAAATACAGGCTTGTAGGGTTAGAAAAGGAAATGAATATTCATCTTGTCACTCCTTAATGGACCTCTGTTCCTGTGCATGTGTGCCTGGATAAAATAGATTTGAATGTAATAGTCTCTGTGTATCATTATAGAGGTCTGCCTTTGTTTCTGAGTGTAAAATATGTTTAACTGACTCCTACTAGTATTAAATAAAACAGTAATTTCAAAGTTATGACATATATGAGAAGGTTACGAATTTGCTAATGTAAGTATCTGACAGATTCACCAGCTTCTTGGAACTTGCTGTATATAATATGAAACATTAAGAATTATATTTACTTTAAATAATCTAAACTGTGAACTTGAACATGCACCACCCATTATTTTCCTGGATGTAAAAGGCAGACAGGACCATTGTGATTACTCTTCTGATCTGTGTAATGTAACCATCAATTCTTGCCCCATAACTATTTCATAAATAGAAGTATAACTGTGAAGGAAAAAAACCCCATTGATCTGCATTCAAGCTTGCTGGTTCCATCCTATGTGGAGACTGAGAACTGGGGAAAATGGTATCATCGTGACTACAGCTAGCTCAAACATATGTTGTGGCTGCATAGAGATAGACAAGATGTATGTCAAATGCAAGCAAGAAGACATCGTGTATAGTGGAACTCTCTGTGTTCTTCAATCTGTTATTCTTGGTCCGTCTTCAATCCATCCCTGCAAACGACTTCACCACCTCTCAGCAAGAGGGAAGGATGGCGGCTGTCATTAGATTTATGATTTTAGATAATTTTTCCAGATGGTGCACAGTAAGCTGAACAAAAATTCTTACAGTACAGCTGAATAGATGAACGGGAAAACCACACAGACATGCTGAGATCACTCCAAAGGAGCAAGTTTCAGAACCAGTACAGCCAGAGTGATAATCATGATAAATTAGTTGCATGTGAGTTTGGCTATTCCTTCAAGGACCAATTATGTCATGGTATAACAGTTCAGGACAAAGAACGATCCACAGAAATAAGAAAAAGTACAGGACTACAAGACATCTGAAGATACAAAAGAGTATCAAAGTTCTATTTGAAACTTTTGAATTTTAGACTATTAAATTTCTATGACTCTCTAATTCTGTGTTTTTAAGGTATACTCTCTGGTTGTGTTTGCTTTTTTGCTTCTTTAGCACTGAAAAAGTAATTTAGTATTGTAAATGTTCCCCAGTGCTAAAATTAACTCTGGTATTTGCTATGCCTTTCTCATGGACAACTAGAATTTGCAATTTCTTTGTTGTCTGATGTAAAACAAGTAGATTTACATAAATATACATGGCATTTCTGTTTGGAAAACATACAATTTTATTTTGTTTGTTCACATAAAGCCTGAGAAGACTTAGTAGTTTCTGTTTGAGGTATATAGATATGTCTTTTAGAAATGAGGAAAAAAATTCCTTTCAAGTAAGATTTCCTGGATTCTTTACCTCTTATCATTTTAAAGACAATGTGCTGCATTGCTCAGCAGCACCACTGCATTCAGAAACAGCTGGCAGTACAAACAAAATATGTAAGGTAAAAAGGAGACAAGAGATCTCCATCCCTGAGCAGATTGAAGATGGAGGTAGTAGACAGGTGGAATATTTCAGAGAGATTATAATCCAGAAAGCAGGAAATGGCTTTAGCGTGATAGATTGTCAAAATTCTGTAAAGAAAGAATTTTTAAAGTAAATACAGATTCCAAATATTCTTAGTGGTCTGATCAGTTTGGTTGCTGAGAACTGTGTTGGCAGTGTGGCAGGAAACTAATCAAGTTTATTTGTACTTTACAAGCTATTTAAATTTTTGAGAGTAAGCAAATTGTCTTGAGATCTGCACTGTGGAAAACACCCTGACTAAATCTGCTCACAGGTATTTTCCCAGGCTTTATTTTAAGAAAGTACTGACTGATGCTTAATTTTGTGTGGCCCAGTTCACCTGGAAAGAAGATTGCTTTTCTTCCCCATCTTAATTCTTTAGATTTTTAAAGCTTTGTTTTTTCAGGTCGAAAACAAATCCAAAACAATCAAAGAAGAGACCCTTCATTTCTGAATTAAATGAACCAGCTGAAATGCTATGTAACTATTCTACTTTAAAACAAGAAAGGAAAAAAGTACCTTTTTTTAATCATTTCAGCTTTTGAGTGCCTCTCTTGTTCAAATATTACAGTTATCATTAAATGCTAAAAAATAAAAAATATGCTATTTCTTGACAACAGTGACGATTTTTATTTTGTCACACTGTTGACCACACTTTCATCAGCTGAGGTACCAAGTTAAACAGTAAAAAGACAATCACAAGTCAAAAAGCAAACAAACAAGCAAATAAAACCCCCACACCCCGCAAACAAACAAACAAAAAAACCCAAACAAAAACAACCACAAAAAAACACCAAAAACACACACACACACACAAAAAAGAAAACCAAAAAAAAACCACGAAACAAACAAAAAAATCCCCTAGTGATAATTCTGAAATCAAAATCACATATTAGCAAATGCTAATTTGATCTTAGAAAATCTATAATAATGTCGGTTAGGCATATTTTCTACTGGAGTTAATCTGATCCCATCTTCTTTGCACCATTCCTTTAGGTATTTTTATAGATTGATAAAATCCCCCTGAGGTTTCCTTTCTCCAGGTTGAAGACTCCCAGCTCCCACAGCCTTTCCTCACTGGAGGGAATTTCCAGTCCCTGAATCATCTCCATGAGCGGTTGCTGTAGTCTCTGCACCATGCCCATATTTGTCTTGCACTTGAGAACCAAGAACCAGACCCCGAAGTCAAGATGTGGCCTCACCAGTGCTGAGTAGAAGAAAAGGTTCACTTCCTTCAGCCTGCTGTCAACACTCCCAAATTATGCAGCCTAGGATACCATCCTTCTTTTCCATGAAGATAAATTGCTGTCTGTTTGATTGGGTGCCCACCACGAGTCTCAGATCCTTTTCTGCACATCTGCTTCCCAGAATACCAGACCTCAGAATTTACTGGTGCATTGGGTCCCTCTTCCCCAGGTGTAGGAATCTGCACTTGTCTTTTCTCAATTGCAGGACATTTTTGCCATCCAAATGACAGTATTAAATCAAGTACAAACATCAAGACAAGTTATGTAATTGGAAGAGGGACTTGCATGTTCAGAAGTTTAGAAGAAGTTTAGAAGTAATAATATCTAAACCCATGTGTTTTCACAGATGCCTTGGAAATTAGTTCCATGCTAAATCCACTCTTGAGGCCTCCCCGTTAAAACTTTTTTATGACCTTTTCAAATTTAATTTATTTTTCTTCCTTAAACCAAGGTTACAGCTTTTGTTCGTGTGGTCCCAGCTACTTTTCCCTTGCAATCTTCTTCTCCATATAACCCTTTAAAGAACAGATTTTGACTTGGACAAGCTGTGTTTGAATGTATGGCTGTTTAAATAATACATGTCTCCCAGTTTAGTTCAAAGGTACACTTGGAATTTTCTGCTGAATTTTGATCCAAAACTTAAATGTGTAATTCCAGCACTTTATTGCCAGCATTTCAGCACTTCCTGTCAGAATAAATGTATCTAATGGAGCAAACCATGTAGAAAATCACTTCTAGCATTTTTTTTTCATTATTGAAACAAATATAAATCATTCCAGTGCTCAGCCCCAAGCAGAGATGATATCTGCCTTTAAAAATAGCTACTTCAAAGAAGTTCAGAACAAATTTGCATAAGCCAGTTGTCAGATTGTTTATGTTTAGTTCAAGGAAAAGAAAATTAGTTGTAAAATGTCATGTAGGGAATTTGTTCATATGATGTCCATAGGGATGAACAACTTCATAACTTGGATTTTACAGAGAATGGTTCAAAGGACAAATTTCAAAATAATGTTTCCACTCCCACTAGGGTTAAGTACATAGGCATATCTCAATGGAGTACAAATTTCTTTTGTTTATTAAATTTTGCTAATAAGATTTCTCCAGAAGGAGTGCATATTTAGTGTAATTAGACAGTGGACTCCTTTGGTGGTAAATGGAACACATAGCAGAGGAAAAGTCTATGTTTCAAGGTGTTGAATTAGAAGCACGTATCAGATATGTACCAAGTGAGATTAATTGAAAATAAAAGTAACTCTTTCCTCACCTATTTTTCAAGCATCACACTCTAGTTTTCTATATTGTCAAATTACCTTTTTTTAAATTTAAACTGTTTATTGTCTCATAACAATGCAGACATCCTGTCTAAGAGGCTAGAGAGATTAATATATGGGCAAGTCCATGGCATTCCATTCCAGTTGCCCTTAACATTAAAACCCAGACCTTGTTATATTGAATTTATTAGTACAAATCTAAGGACAGAGGGTCAGAAACATGGATCAGTCCTATGTACTGCAGGTTTGCCTTGGCCTTTTAATCTCATCTACTGTCTAGGCATAAGTGACCTAATGGATTTTAGTCTAAATCTATTCCTCAGATGATTCAAAAGTAAGCTGCAATGATAAATCAGCTGAAAATCAGTGCAGCATGACATGCAGATGGATGAATTAGAAAGTCATTTATACTTTTGAATAGGCAGTTGCTCTACATAGATTTCCAAAATATTTTCGAGAACAATTTAAAGTTATTGGCTTAGTGTCGCAGTTTGGACAGGTGTTTACCAAGAAAGGCGGGAGCCTCCCTTAGAATGAGAAATGTAAACCCTCTTTCCCTCCGAATTAGTAATATTTTGAAATTAAGGGGCTCTCAGGCAAAAATAGGGAATAGGAATAACAGATCTTTACTAAGTATTTATATGAGTAAACAGGCAACAACTGTAATGGTGACATCAAACCAGACCCAGAGAACCCACTGGCAGCTGCTCTCAGGGGTCAGGCACCTTCCCCTTGGTGCAGTTCCGGTCCCGGCCGGCAGGGGCGCTGTGGCTGCGCTGGGCAGGGCAGGTGCGATGGTTCCCCCGCGGCTGCAGGGGGCGCTGTGGGGCAGCTCGGGGAGGAGACGCCAATGGCGGCTCGGCCGCAGCGATCCCGGGGTGGTGGCTGAGATGTGCTGGAAACCCCGCGGCTCTCTGGAAACCCGGGACACCTCAGCAAGCGGGGTGGGGGTGCGAGCTGGTGCNGCCCACAGGTGTCATGAGTTGCAGAGGGAAGAGAAGGGAAGGTGCGGGAAGGTGCGGGAACGGAAGGTGCGGGAAGGGAAGGTGCGGGAAGGGAAGGGAAGGTGCGGGAAGGGAAGGGAAGGGAAGGGAAGGGGTGCAGTAGAAATTTAATTTAGATTGGAAACATTAAAGTCCAGACACTTCTCTGCTAATGTCTAGGACAGGCGTTTGCCTAAAATATTATATTAGGTAGGATGGACCATATGTTTGTCACTGTTCTGGTATCTCTTAGGCTATAATTTGCTCTAAGACATCAAACAAATGTCATATGCTTTCATGAATAAATTGAAATTTCCCTGGAAAGCATTTATGATGCAGCTTACAGCAGAGGCTGCCATCCATTTTATTGCTGAACAGAACATTGCTGCAAAAACTCAGAGAAAAATGTTTGTGAAGATGTATACATTCTAGGTTTTCTTCAAACTCTCCAGTACTCAGGAAAGTAGGTATATATTTTGTCTTTTAAAAAATGGCACATTACTTTCTTCATAACATTCTATTTATCTGGAATGGGCAAAAAGATGAAAGAAAATATTCTCTTTTTCTCAAGGACTAAATAATTGTTTTAACATGGGCAATAAGATGATGTGTTTCAATTAAGTATTTATCAAGTCAAGAAAAGCATAGCTGCCAATAAAATAAATTTAAAACTCATCAGATGATCTCCAGACAAAAGGTATGTGAAGATGTAGGGAAACTCGGACCCTTTTATTTACCTAAACAAACTCTGGTGGTGGGTTTTTTTTTGTTTGTTTGTTTGTCTAATCTATTATTATTGTAAGTAGCCTTTTAATAAATTTTTTTTATCCCCAAAACTAAATAGAACTGTTTCAATTTCCTTAATATAATAAGAACGTTCAAATTAGAAATTTGGTCTCTTAACAGCTACAGAATTAACATTATCTGTTGAACTCAGGCTTTAGAGGAAGTTTTGAATAATTTTTGTAAATTGTGCAGTATATGATGTGTATCATAATGTTTCCTCATGTAATGAAGCTCTTATCATGAGAAAGATGACAAAATTCAACTGTTTTTTAAAAATCAGCATATTATTTATCTTTTGTAGACACATACAGTCACGGAGTATCATTTATGTTATAAAAATAATTTTTCTTTTAGATCAATAAGATATAAAACTTGAAGTTGCAAAATCATTAATATTTTTTGTTGCTGTGCAAAGAAATTCTCCACCAAATCTCTTTTTCTAGTCTTGCTGCTGTTCATAATCTGTAGATCTCAGACACAAATAAAATACTAGAGACACAGTACATAAAGTACTAGTGTAGCAAAGCAAAAAAAGAGGTCTTTTGAAAGTCTCTGGCTTGTGCTAGAAGAAAAAATCAGGGCAACGTGGTAGACACTGTGAAACCTAGCAACTGTCTTTCTGGGAAAAAATTGGAAGTGGCCCTCAATAAATGCAAAAGGAAAAGTATTCATGACGGCTTTATAACAAGACAAAAATAATTAGTGTAGGAGGAAAAGCAAAACACAAATGTAGAAGGTAAACGATAATGAAAGAATTCATATCAATCAATTAAATACAATCAACCAATAATGATCAAAGAAAAAACAACCAAACTCATGTGTTTACTCATCAGTCAAAATTAGACTGTAGCTGTAACCTAGGGCAACATTACATTTCTATGCATGTCTGCCAACATCAAGTTGGATCTTCACTTTCCAGCTGTCTGTGATGCCCTACAGTAATAAAGGAATACTGGTGTGTTAAATTGGAAGTGCAGAAAACTGCAACGTTTAAGACAAAATTAATAAATAATGATAGCCCTAAAAATTATCCTTTGTATAAAAAATCTAGCTTAGAGTTGCAATGATAAACCTCCTTTTTTTTTTGTAGTTGTAGATTGAAAGAATATCAGCTAAATATTAGCACTATTATGTTTTGTAAATGGCACATTTTCCTTCCCTTAATTTGTATCTAATGCTAACTCCCTGATATGTCTTCAAATTTAGCAGTTTTTCAGACATGTAAAAGTTATCATTGGCCTTCTTGAAATAAAGGGCATCTTTACATTTCATAAATGTATGTTACCCAAGACCATGACAGTCTGCCATGTGATCTGTTAATGACTTTTCTTGAAGGCAGAACATTTATGCACCATGGTGAAGAGAGTCCTTAGGATGGAATATGTTTTGTCAGCTGTCAAGCTCAAAATCATAGGGTTGATTGCATATTGATATAAAAGGCCAAAGGTGAACCTTGAGTGTTGGTTTTGTCGGCTTTTTAAGACTGTACAAGGCAGGACTGCTGGGGTATGACTGATCATTGCTTTTGAGTCTCAGTTATTCATCATAGGATATTAACTTCTCCTAATTACTAAGTGGTTACAGTGTTTCCTTTAAGGCACGATGTCAGTTATTGCTTCTTGGCTCAGGGACAGCATTGAGAACTGATACATAAATTTAACTAAGCATTTCATTTAGTCTGAAACGTTTTATCCAAGACCACGTCTGGATCACTAGGGTGGTTCTGGGCTCCTGCGTGTCAGTGAGACAAGGACGTACTGCAGAGAGCCCATCAAAAGGCCAGGTAAAGGCTTTGATTATCTGTCACACAGGGAAAGGTTCAGAGAGCTGGGTTGTTCAACCTGGAGAAGGCTCAAGCACAAATGAGCAATTTAAGTACCTCATCATGGATAGTAAAGAAGATGGAGCCACAATTTTTGAAGTGATGTTCAGTACATGAACAAGAGTCATTTGCCACAAGCTGAAATACAAGAAATTCTGCTTAAATGTAAGAGAATTCTTTCCCGCTGCTAGAATGGCCAAATACTGAAACTGTTCACCCAAAGAAGTTGTGGAGTCTCTATCCTCAGACACATTCAAAACAGGACAATGTCCTAAGGAACCCTTGTACTTGGCTTTTCTCAAGCAGGTCATTGGACTTAGGTGATTTCCAGCAGTCCTATGCAATCTCAACAATGCTGTGATTCTGTGAATATGTGTAGTATTTTGTGAGCTTTTTTCTTTTGTAAAATGGAATAAGAAATATCAAACTAAGCAGTAGCTTTCTATAGAATTTGGTGTCCATTGTGAAAAGCAAAGGATACATTATTGGTGTTCATCTCCTAATTCCCATATCTTACCCCCTAGACGGACATGGTCATCTAAAATATGAGTATAGCTAAAATCAGAAGGCTGGCATGGAGCAAAGACTTATATTTGTCTTCCCAAGATTTCATGTGATATTAATAAAACTTTTGCAAGAGCTATCAGATGTTTTTCAGCAAATTTTTCTTAGCTGTTCCTGCAGAAGTCTTTTTCTTTTCATTAAATAATTTTATAATTGTTTGCCTCAAGACAAACTAAGAATGATTGTAATACAAACATTATCTACTGAATATCTTTGATTTAGACTCCCAGGAGCAGAAGAAACTGGATTCCATTCCTTCCCATTAAAAAAAGAAAGGTCTAACAGATGTCCTCTAGTTGCTCAGCTTCACATGGTACTTTGATAATTTAGGTATGTGATGATCAGAACATGTATCAAACACAATTTTTTAAAGGCATGTCCCTCTGCTAAATGACATCATCTTCCTGAAGTTAATATTTGACTTAGTCAAATAATGCCTCCTCAGTTTTCTTCCCTTTGAGATCCTGAATTCATTGTATAAGGTGAATCTGCAAAGATCAAGTCCTGTATAGGATCTCTTACTTCAAAATTATTTTAAAAATTATTAAATAATAATAAAACTTATTCCAATAGAGTGTAGGGATCTTCATATTAGATTAAAAAAAAATTGTCTCCCATGCCAGTGGATAAAAAGAAGACCTTTGTAAGGTAATTATCTGTAAGTTTTAAAATATTTACTCCAGGATAGTAATCACAGATTGAAATTGGTGTATTCTCTCCTGTGGTGATAAAAACATAGATTTTCTTGCTTAGTGGTAGACATATAGAAATTCATATCTGGTCAGCCAAATTTGACTTAGATTTTTCAAACCAAAAACAGTTTTCATTACCTAATATACTGAAAAGAGCTTGCTCATTTTATGGAAGCAGTGTAGAGCCTTCTCATTACTATTTTTTAATTCACTTGTTTAGTCTATAATGTAATATTTCAATATGCAGTTGGACAGAAAGAGTCTATAAACCATAACATTATTTTCTGTCTTAAGAATCTCTGAATAAAACCCTAGTGCACTATATGACTGCTGAATAGGTTCCTCATAAATTCAGTTTCAGTACTGATTCTTAGGGACTGAAGGAAGTTTTTTTTAAATACATGATAGATATACAGACAAATTCATTATTGTCTATATAAAAAAATTAAAGATCATTTTATGGCTGTGAAATCATTCTAAACAAATCTGTCACTGCAACAGTGTTCCAACAATGAAGTATGATTTTTAAGTTATTTCAATGTGAAATTAGTTATGAGTGAGGTTTTTTTCATAGGAATGGATACTGATTTGGTATATGCAGCAAATTCTGAAAATCACTGGTGAAAACGGGAGTCTGACATCTTCTGCTATGATAAGGATAGAGGAACTTTTCAGCTTTATGTCAGTTTTATTTAAATAAAATCTTGAAAGGGAAGCTAGCTCTGCAGTCAAAGACTAAAGTAGATTCAGAAAGCAGCATAATCCCAAAACCAAAAAAGTGTGGATCTGGCTGCCATGAATCAGAAAAACTATAGACTAAGGAAGAGGAACTTGACTTTTTTTTTAAAAATTATTAATTTATGGATCATTAACCCATTACACTTTTTCTCCTCAAAGGAGAAAAAAAAAAACCCTAATCAATTTGGATATCTTCAATTTATGTAGAAACAAGTACTCATATTCTATGAGCTGGACTAGTAAACTAACCAAGAGTGGAAGAAAAGGCAGTAAAAGCAAATATTCATTTAACATAAAATTTCCAAGGACTGAGTTAATCAAAGAGCCATGAGATGTGTAAAATAAAAGCTTTTTTGCAGTTTGTTTTGTAAATTTCTTATGTCTCAGCACTAGAGATTTTGCTAAGAAACTAAAAGACTTTGAATTGCAATCACTATGTATGCTGCTGCTCCCCACCTTCCCAATCATATTTTTGTTGATTATATCACCTTAAAAACTAATAGCTATGACCTGACAATGGGTGAGCTAACCATGTGTTTTCCATTGTAAAACAGGAAGCAATGTCACAGAATTATGAACAGAGTAGAGGATCTGTATGGGCACAAGAAGGCAGCCTATCTTCAGAAACAAATTTTGAAAAAGTAGTCACAGCTAATCTGCTTAACATGAATATCCAGTGCAGTGCTATAGAAGCAAGGATAACTTATCTGTTCTATTTTTTTTTCTCGTTTTACAGATAAGTGGGGGAATTTAATAGGAGCAAGAAAAATTATAATGCTAGTGTCATTATCTGACTTATTTGAATCCTGTAATTCAGATGGTGACACTGAAGGAAGGATATTGAAACAGTTAAAAAGGTTTCAGAGAAGAGCAGTGAGAGTGATTAAGTAGTGGAAAAGGTGCCTAAAGAGAAATTGTGTCAAATCCCAATTTGACTACTGAATAGGTCATAATCAGAACAATATGGTGACATTAATTATGTACCTGTATGGATGCAGGAATCTGAGTAATCTGCAGCTGACCATAACTTTAAACAGTATTGTTTCTACTGTATTTTTGTCTTTAATGTCACTTACTTAAAAAAAAGAACTATAAACTCTCTTTCCCTGGATGAGGTAGTCATTAACAAAAAAAATCATAGATAAATGAGTAGCTGTTTTTAAAAAGAAGGGTATGATTTTGCCAGCACTGAATTTTCACAGAAATTTTCCTGAGAGTTGGATTTGCAGCTGTGATATCTATTCAGCCATTTAAAAACTAAAGTTATTATCTAACAAGTTGAAACCCAAAATTACAGATAAGATTTTTTCATCTGAGAAAAACAAACTAAAGCAAAACACCCAACTAAAACCCATACCAGAACAATACAAAAACTGGAAGAAAATACAGAACGCAGGAAAGATTCTGAAAAGATTTTGCATTTCTTCACAGAAGTTGAGTCAGATGTAATAGGAAAAATGAGAATTGTCTCAAAATGTATTTTATGTTGCAGAGTTATGGAGAAATAATTTAATTTCTAGAAATTCATCCAAGGTGGAGCTTAGTTGTGTTTGCTTTTGGAACACGACTGTTCTAGCCTGATGCATTGCAATTTCGAACAGAAGAGTCTGAAAAAAGTGACCCTTGATGTAACCAGGGAGATCAGCAATGAGTCCCTAGTCACAGAGACAATTCTCAGGGAATGCTCCAGGTGAGATGCTGTACCAGTGGAGATAGAGATGGCTGTTGGATACAAATCTTTCACCTCAATAGCTTAGTAAGCAAGTGTGAAAATTAAATCACAACACCTTGTGTTTGAAAAGTAATTCTCGAGCAGGCAGGTAGTACAAAGATTAGGGAATGATTTTGTTCCTATCTGTGAAGAAAACAGAAGTCTGTCTTGTGCATAAAATAAAGAAATATAACAGTTTCAAAGGCTGGAAACTAAACTTAACCGTATTGAGCTGCTGATAATATGTGCTAGCAGGGGTGATAAATAATCTTTGAAACAATTCCCAATTGCTACAGGATATTTTTGATGACTAAATTTTAATCAGGGAGTTGTATATACCTAGAAGTTAAGCTTTTTAAAACTCTGGCCAGTGGAGTGAAGCAAATTGCAAGAAAAATTATGGCCATGAATCCTATGCTACTCTTCCACTCTGTCTGTGCTGATACTGCAGCCCATTAGGAGCCAAATCACTCAGGCTGCCTGGTCCAATTTGTGAAAATGCTGATAGAAGGACTAGATAAGTGACATTTGAACTTTTAAGTGAAAATATGGCTCATCTACCTCATCAAATAAGAGAATTCTCAGAACAATATTGGGATGACAATTCTGAACATTTGAGCTACTAGTTATTGATAAGTGATGGCCTGCATTCCTCATTATTATTTCCTGTAGTAAACAATCAAATTACCTGTATGCTATCCTCCTGTACAAAATTTCAGTAGGGAAAATAATTATTAGATATACTGCTTGCATGAAGAATAAAGTTCTTTTGCATTTGAAATCCATTATAATCTGATTTGGTAGTGACCTCTGGTGAAATAATCTCTGGGTATTGCTTACCCCTCTTTTTCTTTTACTTTTTGAATATTACTTGAACTGCTTTAAAAAATGAAATTTTTGTCATCCCAGTAACTTAAGCAATACAGTTTGATGTATATTTTAATGCTCATGTTCACCAAATACAAGTTGTTTTTATATTATGTAAATGGTTGTAAGAGTACAACGCTGTTAACACAAAAAAGTCATAAGTTTTTGACACAAAAAAGTTCAATAGATTTCTCAGTATGATCCCACAGTAATTCTCAACACCCTCTCTTTCTCCATCTTCCCTGCAGTTTTATTGCTGAATATGATGTTACACCTTGTGGAATATCCCCTTGGTCAGTTTAGGTCAGCAGTCTCAGTTGTGTACTCCTCAAATTCTTGTGCACCTTGTGCACAGGCTCTCCAGTCTGAGAAAAAAAGGGTTGTCAGAATAGTGAAGACTTGGGGTGGAATTGGAGAACTTTGCTGAGATGGACTTCTGACAGATACAGCAGGACTTGGAATTTATAAAAAGAAACTTCCTAAGGCTCAGTAAGGAGTTCATAGAATTTTTTGCAAACCAGAAAATCTGATGAGTGATAGATGGGAGGAAGCTTAGAAAAGAGAACATCAACACAGCAAGGACATAAGAAGCAGGAGGTGATATTCTTATACTCTAATGCTAGGTGTTGGTTTTGTTTTCTAAACCTACTCTATCTCTTTTAGAGGCTGTTGGTTTTGGTTGGTTTGATTGATTGATTGATTGATTGTGGGGTTTTTGGTTGATTTTGGTTTTCTTTTCTTTTTTTTTTTCCTTTTTTTTCTTATCTAAAAGGCCTATTCTTGATTGTGTTGTAATGGTACCTGATTTTTGAGCTTTAAAAATATTTGAGATTTGAGGGTGCATAATTAAAGAAAGGTGCTAGCAGATCCCCTTCAAAGATTTGTTTCTTAGTTTAGGGTCTTAGTAAAAAATCAGTGTCAAAACTCAACATTTAGACATAGTTTATTGATGCATATCTGCTCCACAAATTAAATGAAGTTTATGTTATTTCCTGAGCTTGGCCCTAAAAATGCATCAAACATCTGTGAAAACATGATACAAAATAACAGTCACTGCACTGTTCCTTAGCACTGAGAAAAGCTGTGATAGATTGATTTTACACTGACTAATTCTGTTTTTGAAAGTGAAGTATTGTATTAGTCCATAGACTATTTAAATCACAGGAAGTGAACAGATGTATGAGAATAAATGGATCTTTAGTTTCAGCCTGTTACTAAGTATTGTCCAAAGAACTATTGTGGAACAACTTCTGCAGTGTTTTTTGCAGACAATTTTTCTCAATAATGACAGTATAATAAAGTGTTTTGTTCAGTGGTGATGCTTCATTCACTCTAAATATATAGAAGAAACAATTTGATTGCAGATAATCAAAGTGATGAACTAAACAGACTTGGAGATATTGTTATTCCTTGTGCTTCTTTCCAGAATAAAAAAGCTAACCTTAAAAAATTACCTCAGTCTCTGGTCTCAGTTCTTCAAGCTTTTCCTTGTGTCTTAAATTAAGAGACTATAGAGAGGGGCAAGGTTGTTGTCATTCTCAACGTACTTGAATTTAGAGAGGACTGACTGATTACGTGGATTTACATTGTGTCTGCTGATCTGAGTGAATAAAAATAGATATGCACAGGATGTTGCAAGTTCAGAGAGAAGAACAGTCTCAGTGGTGGAAAATAAAAAGAATAAGGAAAAAAAAGAAAAAGAGATTGCTCTGAACTAGAATTCAGGGGGGATTGTTAAAGTCTCAACTCCTGAAGGGAGGTTATTCTCCTGTGATGATAAGTTTGGAAAGAGAAAAGGAGCTCTGGCTGCGATTCCAGGTGGACTGCAGAGTGGTGACAAAAGGCTGGAAGCAAAATCCTGCCCTCTTCACAAAGGAAAAAGAAAGAAAAAGCAAACAAACAAACAAACAAACAAACAAACAAACAAACAAACAAACAAACAAACAAACAAACAAACAAACAAACAAACAAACAAACAAACAAACAAACAAACAAACAAACAAACAAACAAACAAACAAACAAACAAACAAACAAACAAACAAACAAACAAATAAACAAACAAGGAAAGTTGTGTCAGCATTTTATTATTTCATCTTTAATCCTTGATTTTGTTTATCATTTTTTCAACAAGAAGAAAAGTGAAGGAAAGTGGAATTTGGAGGAGATGTTAAAAGTTAAATGGTGATGGTAATTTAATTATTTGCCCTAAGTTTGAAATGGCAATCTGTACCCTCCAAGTATATTGAACACTATGAGTCAATGGAAAAGAGTGACACAAATGCCTACCCAGGATCCAATTTACTGAGGAAAATGAAGAAAAAACTATTACATGAATATTTTATTCTGCCACATTCCTGGAAAAATATATTAGTAGCTTTCAGTCATATCTCAGAAGAAGGCCTGCAGAAGTAAACTAATTAAAAATATCACAGTTTCAATGAACTTCCAGAATGAAAATATTTTTGAAGCTTTTTTTTTAATATAGATTTGCTGTTGTGAGCAAATCTATTGCACAGTATGGAGATTATTACTGCCCAAATACTGTGATTTGATTATTTCAAAGGTTTGTACAAGAGTTTTTCAGCTGAAACTGCTCCAAATTTTCATTAAAGTGTTGAGTACACTTTCTAAAAAAACATTTTTGTAGTCATAGGACACAGGGTAAAGTTTTTAAGCTAAAACAAAGTATAATCAGACAATACAAAGAAGAAATTACTCATGAGGTTGTTATGATCTGATTCTTATTAAAATATTAAAATATTCTTATTAAAATATTAAAAATACCTCTGTCCAAATTCAGGCCAGGAGGGAATGTCCAGGTACCTCCCCCCGTGGGGGGAGGGTGTCAGTTTGACACCACCTCTTGCAGCAGGCTGGGTCTGTTGCATCACTTTGTGTCACATGCAATGCTGTGGTGCAAAGCCTCAGGAATGAATCTGGGGAGCACTTATGTATCTACAAAAAATTTATTGAAAGTGTGTTTGAAATTTGAAAACAACCAATAATAATAATTAGTACCTTGTAAATATTATCTGTTTGATAAGTCATTTCTAAAATAGTAATTTGTCATCCAACTGCACATATTGATTAATATGTCTATTATTATACTGAAACAAAAGCATTAAATGTACCATATTGAGATTTTTTAAAGAGGGGCTGGATAGAGCAAAAGAAGGGAAAGCAGATTCCTTGTTCACAAAAATTGCTGAGGTTTAAATTGTTGACAGTATTTTTAAAGAGAAAGAACAAAGTTATCAGACTATGTCAGATAAAATATGCATCTTAGGAATCAGAACTACATTAGATGGAAGAATACACTTAATATATCTTGAGTGTTGTTACTTCCCTTTTGACTCCAATGAAACTGTGAAAAGGAATTAATTTTAAAGTCAATTGCATCCAATGTTAGTCACATGATTTGTAATAGGTGTTTTCATTGCAAAGAGAAACTGAATGAATGTGTAATTTAGTGTCTTTGCCTCCTGGGAAATACAAAAGAACGTTTTGTTCTCAAGTGTCTTTTTCTGGTTACAGCAAAGGCCAGTGTGACTGTACTGAACACCCACTGATGGATGGAGGGAAAGCAAAGGACACAGAATCAGCTTAAGGGAATGTGACTGTCCACGGTTGCAGATGTTTACCTTGATACTGGAAACATTTGTACCAGACCTTAACTTCATGCTTTGTGAGCAGTCCTGGTAAATTTAGATACACTATCAGAGAGTTAAGTGAATACGCAAGTTTTTTTCAGAATAATGAGTTTGGTTGTATTTTTTTTCCCTAGGAAACAGTACAGCACACTAGAGTGAATATCTGAATGAAGAGACAATGGATCTGATTAAAAGCATATCTTTGTGGGTTCTTAGTAGATGCACTTTTCCTCATATCAGTTACAGAGTATATTTTTGTAGATTTCAAACTAGATATTTTTTCTTGGTTAACTTTGTAAGGATTTGTTGCTTTGGGGTATTTCAAATAGAAGTATACTTTTATAATTTTAGACTATTTCAAACTATTTCAATATTAAACAATCTTGAGGCCAGTGATAGAAAGATATACATAGCTCTTCCTAAACTAGAAATATAAAACTTAACCTAGGGTTTCTTAATTTCTTTTTATATCTATATAAATGAGAAATAGCTGAGATGAAAATGCCTACAAGATACTCATTGTGAGTCTTAATCAGTCAGACTGAGACACATAAATTGATAGGAGTTCCTGCACACTTAGGCTTGTGGAAAATGTTATCTTTATACTCTGCCTTGAATCAGGTTACTGAGATGCTTATATTCAGTGCTTTTTAAACAAGGATTCAGTTGCATTGTTTGCAATGGGGTCTTGGTTTTACTTTATGTATTGTTTCTGCTTTAATTTCCTTTGGAAATCTTATCAGAAAAAAATGAAGTGTAACAAGCAAAGAAAATGTCCTGATCTGCTTGAATAAGGGAAAAGAAGTTGCAATATGGCAGATTCTAATGTGACAGTTTCTTGATAGAAATCTCTACTCTGAAGCCTTGCTGGGATCAGTCTGCCTCTAAAGACACTTGCAAGGACAGCAAATTTGTCTTCTTCTGAGAAGTCAGAAACATTTAAAATTAAAAAAAAAGAATATTCAAGCAAAAAATCCCCAAACAACCCAGTACTTAATTTTTTTTTTTAAAATACCAGTACAGCTGTGTGTCATAAATATTGCAAAAGGAAATAATACCTAATATTTCATTTGATGGAATGGGAATAAAGAAACTGTGATAAAAACAAAGGATTTTAGATTAAGAATGAGAATAATTCTTTTGATTGAGGTAGGGGGATTTGAGATAAAAAATGCTTGTTGATAAATAAAATGGAAAAAAAATAGGAAAGAGTACCAAAAACTGAACAGAACACAGGGAAGACTTACGGTATAAACGGACTGACAAGCACTTTGGGGTAATGAGTAATTTTAGGGTGAGAATGCTGATTTCATAAATAAGACAGAAAGAAACTGAAATGTTTAAGATCATCAAATCTATCTGTTAAACCAACACTGCCAAGTCTACCAGCAAACCATCCTGTCCCATGCCTCTAAGTCACTTCCTGGGGAAGGGCTCACTCAGAAAGTCTGTGCCTGTGAGAATGAAAAGTCTAGTTTGCATAAGAGGCATTCACCAAGTTAACTATAAAATGAAATTATTCCCTCTCCCCCCCCTCCCCCCACTCCC
>VZRX01003921.1:717706-740882 GCA_013398075.1 Notiomystis cincta
GTTTTCTTTCTTCTCTTTCTTCTCCTTCTCTTTTTTCTCCTTCTCTTTCATTCTCACTGTTTGTCCCAGGTCCTGACCATCCTTTTTGGCAGGATCAACATGGAATCTAAGGACAGGGGATTGATTATTTTTCTCTCTGTCTCTATGCTGTCTTCATTTGTGTCCTTTCTTGCTTTGCCTGGGAAAAGCACTGCTGTCATATTCAACCCAGTAAAATTTAAGGCTTGCTAGCCACCACTTGTGGAAATGTATTATAAAATTTAAGGGCTTGTTAACTAACCCCTTTTGACTCTAAATAGTGGGTTGCTTGCTCAAGGGAATATATAAAAGCAGGGGAGTTCCCTGACATGTGGTCTGGTGTCTCATCAGTCTTTGTTCAGACTGATGAGAACTTACCATGAACATCTCCCCCCTCTCAGTGGGCCATGACACAAATCCTTTCCACTTCTGCCCATTTTGCTACCTCTGTGGGAGTGGAAAAGGCTCCTTGGCTAAACTGTGGTCTAGAGTGTTTTCCCAGAGAAGAATATTGTGATATTGCTGAAGGCAAATACTTTCTCCTATTGTCAAGCCCTTCAGCACAATGTGTTCACCATGCCATTTTCTCAATTGTTCTATGATTCTTTTTCCTCTCTAAAGTATTTTAGAGTGTTTATGCTAAACTATGAGGCCAAAATAGATGGCCCTAGAATTTTTTTGGAAGAAGTTAGTTTTTTTTCTGTCAGCCTCAATTTTGATAAAATGATTGATGAATTGTACTTAGAAGAATGCAATCATAGCCTTATTTCACTATGACAGTAGAGTTTATTGCATTTGAGTATATCTAAAGAAAACTAACAGTGAGAGAATAATATCTGAAAAGCTCTAGGTTAATAATATTTCATGTTCTTTTTCCTGTTTTTGTCAAGCAAATAATATCTCTGTTCTTTAATTTTTTATTTTCTTTCTTCTTATTTTTTTTTTTTGGCACATAGTCACAAAACACTTCATATGGTACAGAATTCAGGGAGAACAGGTTTGCAATAGTATGGCAAGCATAATGGTGCCAGTTAGCATTTCAGAACTTAGAGATGACTGGCCATCTGGGAAAGGGGGTAATTTAAGGTCAGTACATGAATAAGAAGAAAAGCTGACATGCACTTTTTTTCATCTGCAGCAGTGATGCTGCCAAAAGATTGATATTAAAGTACAAAAGTCAAGTATTGTATGTTCCAGCAATAATTTGTTCATAAGTTTCAGTAGATCTGTCACATTACTTTTGTTCCAAGCACACGGCTCTAGTGGATATAAAAGCTCCTCTCAAGCCAATGCCACCTAGTTTACAAGTAAAACTGCTATGGCATTATTTAAAACATAATTTGGTGTAAGCTGCAGTTCTCCATGAACAACAGAAAATGAAGCTGATAATGTGATAGAAAACTAATCCTCTTAGTTACAGCTTAAAATTGTGCAAATTGTCTGCTGCCCAGAGGAAAAAAAAAGTCTTATCCATACAAATTTTGCTAAGCTTGACTAACTGCATCAGTTCAGTGTGGATTTCACTCTGGGGATTGTTATAGATATATTTACTTGTTTGTGGCAGCCAAATACTGGAAACTAAGCTGCTCTCCTTATGAAGGGACTGTACTTACTTACTGGAACTTCACATGCAGGGAATATGTTCAAAGGGATGCACATGTGCAAAAATAAAGCATATGTAAAACTGGACTTTGCTAGCATGGTTAAAAAATGTCATAAACATTGTCTTGATTTGGTTTTTCTATTCCTATGAAAGTGATAATTTTTACAGCATTTTTTTTCATGAAATCTTGTCAAATAATGTAATTGAAAGTATGTGTGTGCTTCACAGGTAATTGAAAATTAAGTAAGAGCTTTTCTCATCAAAATCACTATATCAGCCTGGAGAAACAATGACTGAATTTTTAAACCTGAAAATTACTTGATCAGTTCAAATTAAGAGAGAAAGGCACTCCAGTTTTGTTTCTCCAAATTAATTGTCCATGATTCCTAAAGAGAGAAAACCTTGTATAATAGGTCTTTTCCTAACTTTTGGAAATAATTTCCCAGTTTTATAGACACATACACTGGTATATAGTTGCCTTTGTATAAGGAGAATAAACTTCTTATATTCTGAAATGTTAAGTTAATGCTTTAAAGAGATCCCAAGGAATGAGTAAAGCTGAAGTTTCTTCAGAGATCTTCTAAGCCTAGTGCAAACAGCACAGTCTATTCAAGAGAGAGACAGGACACCACTTTCACATATTCCTCACAGATTTCTCTCCTCTGACATCTAAAGAGAAAAATCAGTGTAAATATAGATTTCATTTTTAGCAACAGGGCAAACGAGGCAACTGTCATCTCAGTGCAGCTACTGCTAGGCTGCTAACAGCACCTGAACTATTGCAGAGCTAACTTGAAACTCTTATACTGTAGAAAAGCTTATGCAGAATAGCTAGGAACAATAAATGCCAAAAGAGAATAAAAGTTTGTTGTGTTTTTTTTTTTTAATTCATCTAAATATTAAACATATAGGGGGGAAAAAATCCTGCTATATATTTTGAGTAAAGTTGACATAAAAACGTATTTTTCAACTTGCCAAGAGTTTAGTCTGGAAATTAGAAAATTCTATTTCCAGAATATGAAAAATTTAGAACATTGTTTTTCAATACTGGCCACACAGATATGAAAAAGCAGTTGCATATGAGTCTGGGGGACAGAGTAAAAATTGTCAAGGGTCACTCATGGTAAGGAGTGTCTTTTAATCTTCATATTTTTATGACTCAATATTAATAATTCTACCGTAGGATTTTACTACCTCAGTGCATAATAATGATATAGTATTCATTGTATCAGTTTGAGATTTATTGTTGTGCTTCTGTATTTTAAAAACAATTGTTATGTAGAATATAACTATACATCGTAATTCTTATGACAACAGTGACAGGGAACATATCTTGCATGAGACATCTCAGAATGTCTTTGTATTTCCTTTAGATTCTCCCTATAAAATTCCATCAACATTTAAAAGATTTGCAGTGTTCATTATTCTGTCACAGAAGGAACATACATGTATGAAACTACTCACAGTGTTATTTTTTGTGAGAATTTTTATATTTCACTGTTACCTGCCTATTTAATTATTTAATTCACCTCTTGTATCTTGCTTTTTATATAGGAATAGCAAGTGCCCTTTCCCACACAAATAGAATTAAAACATATCTGTTCATCTTTGAACTTGAGGATGATTGTCCCATATTCAAAAGTCACAGCACAATTCTGAGATGAAGAATTGGGTGCAGCTGCTTCTAAATCCTTCCTTCCTGTGTAACAAAGTTCCTCTTTAAAAAAAGATGCCAGAGAGGAGAAAGGAAAACCAATTAAATTATTCTCCCCCTCAAAAAAACCACAAAAAACTGTTTTTTAGATTTGCTCTATGATATTGTGTACAGTTCAGATCAGCCAAAGAATGTTGAAGAGACCTTTTACACCTCAGAATAGTGATCTCTACAGAGTATGTGACAAAGTGTGCGGAAACAGTTCACTAGGACCCAAGGACTTCCAGCCTTGCATATAATGAGACTTTTCAATACACAGCTAATTTAGCTCTTATTCATGTGCAATGAATCCTTTCCTAGTTCGGCACTTTATGAGCTTAGCAAAAAGTCTACTGTGTATTTTCAGTCTACAGTTTTCAAAGGCTTATCATTCTGTCAAATCAAAACAGATTTCCTATAGGACAGTAAAGACGCAGCTCCTCAGTGAAGGTTATTTTATAAAGCTTCATCTTTCAAATGAACTTCAATTCTTTTGAATACAGAGCCCATGGAAAATAAATGGCTATGAGAGTGATTTATTTTTAATGTAACAAAAAAATAAAAATAAAAAAAAATTATTTTCCTACCCATTTCATGTTTAAATGGCTAACTAATTACTGCAGAAAAAAAAAGTTAAAATACAAAAAATCATTACTATACAGATGATTGTGGTTTTTACGGAGAGTGTTTCTGCTAGTTGGGCATGAGCAAATATAGGATTAGTAGAGAAACTTCTTTTTTTATTATATTAGTGGTGATATGTCTAATAAATATCAAAAATCTATGGATCTCCATATGAAAAAATTAAAGTCACTGATGGTTCCTAGAGTATAATCTTATGCTCTATATTACATTTGCTGGCACATATGTGAGGAAAGTTAGTTTCCTTGTGGGATGTTTTCAGGAAGCTATGACACTGAGATTTATCTTGTAGGTTTTGGAGTGCTCTTTTTTTCTTATAGTGTTGGAGAATATTGCTTCACTCCAACTTAGAAACCACTGCCTATACAGAAGGTAACTAGAATGGAGTGAAATGATAATTCTAGAAAAAATGGTTATGTGGCAGTGAGGAAGATTTGGCTTTAAAATGGTCTGCTCACAAGGATAAAATGTAAATTCAAATATACTAAATATTTGCAGGTACAATATTATGGAAAATCAGAAACAAAACACTAAAAAAATCAGAAGCAAAACATAAGCAAATACTTATAATTTAGGCAATGTCAGTTTTCTGAATAAAATGAGAAAGAAATCACTGGGAAAAATGTCTTATATTCATGCAGTTCATAAAATCATATGATCACATATTTAGTTATTCAAATTCCATATATAACTCTGTTGAAAATAAGGATTACATATGCAAGTCTAATCTTGCAATTTCTACTTAGAACTTGACTTTTTATCTTCAATAATGATGATATGCTAAAAGTGTGATTTCCTAGGGGTTTGGCAAAGTAAAAAGAAAATGTTAATGCCATAGAAGTCAGTAGAAAATGCAGATACATGATGCTGACATTTAGAGACAGTAGATACCTTCACCCCTTGAGCTTGAATGAGCAAACGATGATATTAATAGATTGTTAAATTCTGTGGAACAAGATTAAGTAGAAAATGGTACAGGAAGATGATTTCTTTTGTAGAGACTTGCAAAGACCCACTTCATTGGTTTCACAGTTTTTTCTAAGATGAGACTGAGGACTCAAGCGTTTACTTTTGTCCTATGAACAGGGTGTGCTTAAATAGTCACATTGTCACATGCTTTCTCTGTCCCTTGACACATTATATGCACAGCATAAATATATATGGAGGTACATGTGGATGACATTTCTATCCTTGTTTATTGATCTGTCTCTTTTACCTTATCTCTGTCTTTATCATCATTTGTTGATTCCCACACTTTTTACTTTACTATGTTCTATTTCTTGCTCTGAGAGATTTTCAAAAGATTTTCTGATGGCACTATGCTGATGACCTGTGTGTTCCTGTGCCCTTTGGGAACTTGTCTGGAGAGTTATGATGGTACCAGATCTTACAGTGCTTGGTGTTACTCATGAACTCTTTCACCTCTGAATAAATACATGCTCGGTAAAGGCTGAGCAAACAACGAAAAATACCTTTGGGAATATAACCATCAGTTTTTCGTGTCCATCATGGAATTCTTTTGCTTTCCAAAAATTTCTATATCAAACAATCAGCCTGCAAAATTTCACACTGACCTGTTAAAGTCATACAATTATATTAGTCAGGGAAATAAAAAAATAAATAATAAACGAAGTAAAAAAAAATATTTGCGTAGTGCTAAGCATTGATGGTCCTAAAATAAATTTTTCTCTTCTGAAGTATTTTTAGCTGGTTGGGTTTTGGTTTTGTTCTTGTCTATATTCCTCTCCACCCACCGTGTCTTACACAGGAAATGTGATCTCAGCATTTAATTATGAGTTAAACTTTTGCACTTGGGCTGTTCAAAGGAATTTCAATTAGTCAAATGAGACAAAATATCTTGGTTGACCTTCAAGCCATACTGCAAATAAAGCAAGATCAGTTTTTCACAGCGTTTCTCTGTGCTGAAAAGTCTTAGACAGCAGTGATAGAGGTGAACAGAGATGCTTTTAAAGATGATGTTTTGTTCTAATTTATGGTAAACCAAAATGTTACATACCATGGAAACAGAAAGGGAAATAATTTTCTTACTGCCAGTCTGCCATACCACTTTACATGAACTCAGAAGAACAGAAGACTAAGGAAATCACTTTCTCTGCATGACTCAACCACAAAATGGCACAATCAGGGTTTCTAGCCTTTTCTGAGCTAACACTTCCTCTCAGACAGGCTGCAGCAGTACAGTTTAGATGCTGGGTGCAGGATCAAAATTTGTCTACTGAATTAAGTCATATGATTTGAATTTTAGTTCATGATTATGAATGATTTCAAAAGCAAATGCCCAGAAAACACTTAGGGAAATATTAGATATTTATTTCCAGGTTTTCAGAGATAAGTAGTCATTCTGGATGTCTATCTTTTTCTGTACTTGAAATGGAGTAGTACTGAGTGGGAAGTTCTCAGTATGTTCTGAAAATCATAGCTTTTAAACCAGCCCAAAAAAGACAAAGTTAGTATTTTCAGTTTTAAGAAAACTGAGATATGAATATACAGGAAAAAAGAGGAATTTGTAACGGAAAATAAGAATTCCAAGTGATTAATAAACAGATAAAGGAAAAAAATGGATACCACAGGTGTCATACATTTGATGGCTTTACTTCTATTTCTAATGTATCCCACACTGGTTAGTGTGGGACTTCCCAGACATGAAGAGTTGTTAACTTGTCCTGACAATGAAGCTCTTGTTACTGTTAATCTATACATGTTTCCAGCTAGGAAGCTCTTTCTTAAAGTAAAACTATCAAGCTAAAAAACCTCGAGTCAAAAATAACCTCTAAAATTATCCTAGTTATTCTTGTACTTCAAACAGGGCACAGCAGCCAGAGTAACATAGTTTGGTCTATTCAAGCCATGAAAGGATGGTCCCAGCATACACACAGAATGAGGAAGTATTTAATTTGAATTTAGAAACACTCGAGGCACATTAGCAACATTCTTTACTGCTAAGTGGAGCCTTTCGTGCCAACTGGCATAACAGGAGTAATATTCTAACTTACTCCCTAGTGCTAACTAATATAATTTTAGACTGGGCCTTTTTGAAAGCTTTCAATTCTGTTTCAATTCTGTTCACCTTTCCACTTCCAAAAAAAAGATTATTGAATTCCCTCTTCTCCAAACAACGTGTTTTGCAAATGACAGCTATTTTTATGTTCTCCTTTGCTTATTGTGTGCATGACACAAATTGTCAATATCCCATAGAATAAAAATAGAAAAAGAAAAGATATTCAGGCCAAGAAAAGATACTCAGGGCAAGAACTATCACTGAACTGACTCTAAACTTTTCAAACTAATGACTTGACATTTATCACCTTATGCTTGGCATAAAAATAGTAACTACATGATTTATATAAAATGGTACTCTCCAACAGATTTTCTAATAAAATAATAATAAAAAATTCTTCTTCCTGGCTTTCTGTTTTACACATGTGGACGGATGTGGAAAAATATGGACACTAAAGACATCCCTCTAAAATAGAGAATTTAAAGATATTCTCTAAATCACCATCACCATCAAATTATGTACAAAGAAATACATGAAAACCAAATATTTTTGCATTGGATCCATTGGGTTCACCCAGGGAAAGAACTAGGAAAGAATCAGTGAATGATCTTTATGAGAAGAGTAGATTTCAACCATATTGAAGTAGGAAGAGGACAGGCAGGAGCCTAAGGAGCAGGCTTTCTTGGGAGCAGGCTGCTTGCAGAGGTTTTTTTCGCATGTTCTATATGAATGTGCACGCTGAAGTAGCAATTGATGGGTGCAAATAAATTATTTAATGACTTTACCCATCCTGGATTCAGACACCCTCCACAAATCTTACAGAACTCTGAAGAAGACCGTAGTTAAGTACTGGCTCCTCATAAGCCCTGTCTTTGCCCTCAGCCTGCCCTGTGAACAGTGTGATTGCAATTCAAAGTGGCTGTAGGAGCATCAGAGGAAACTAGAGGCTACACACTGGTAACCATACAGGTTTGGCATCACAGCTCCTCACATCAAAAAGCAAGCATAAAATGCTGCTAATCTGCAGCTGGCACCCAAATTAGCACATACTAAGCCAGATATTTCTAGACTTCACTACTGTCACTGTTATTATTTTACACGCAGTCAATTGCATTATTTCTGTGGACAGAATTAATGACTTTGTCACATTAGTGAAGAAAATTATTTGCCTGTCCCAAGAGT
Organism: Notiomystis cincta; assembly: GCA_013398075.1. NCBI lineage: Eukaryota > Metazoa > Chordata > Aves > Passeriformes > Notiomystidae > Notiomystis > Notiomystis cincta. Next base: position 725,864 of record VZRX01003921.1, read on the forward strand.
TTCTTTGTTGATTCATGCTGGTATCAAAATGATTCCTAAATCAAAGTGACTGAACAAACATGTATTTCCCATTTATGAAACTTGATTTAGAGCGTGACTCAATTTTGCTTATGTCTGATTGGTTCTGTTTTTAAGCAAGAGATAGAACAAAGAACCCTATTCCAGCAGCACCAAGTACTAATCTATAATGCTTTATAACACTGCAGTCTTTAAATGATAATTCTTGAAAGTACAGAAAGGTTCCCCCACCAAATGACATTTTTACTTGTTTGAATAATGAGGTAAATGTGGAATTGCAAACTTTTTGTTGATTTTGTTGTTGAGGCAACATTGTTGTTCAAGAGTGATGGTTTGCAGAGTGGCATTTATCTGTGTGACCTACTGTCAACGTTTTTTAGAGAAATTTTTTCCTCTTTAGAAATGCTAATTGATCCTACTTAAGGAGGACAATGGATGACCAACGAGCCTGTGGGTGCGGCCCCTCCCTGTCTGAGGGTTTCTCAGGGAGGGACAGAGACCCCGCGGGGGCTGGAGCTGGTGGGGGCTGGGACACAGCCCAGTCCCGCTCGCCGGCTCGGCCTTAAGGAGCCCCGCCCTGGCCCTCAGGCTGCTGCTGCTCTCGGCTTTGGGAGGAGGACGCGTGGAGCTGTGACCGGGGGAGAGGAGCTCGCTCATCGCCGCAGTTCCAGCCCAGCCTGTTTCTCCTGCCGCGGCCGCAGAGGTTCGTGTCCTGTTAATATCTCGCTGAGAGGGGAACTCTTTCCACCTGGGATCCCGAGATCCTGAGCCCNCACCTGAGAGCAGCTGCCAGTGGGTTCTCTGGGTCTGGTTTTGTTGTCACTGTTACAGTTGTTGCCTGTTTACCTTATATAAATACTTAGTAAGGATCTGTTATTCCTATTCCCTATCTTTTGTCTGAGAGCACCTTGATTTCAAAATATTACTAATTCGGAGGGAAGGGGGGTTCACATTTCTCATTCCAAGGGAGGCTCCCGCCTTTCTTGGTACACACCTGTCCAAACCGTGACACCTACACATTTACTATGTGTTTTCAGTGGCTTATTTCTATTCTATTGCTCACTTTGTGCTGTTTTTATTTGACTTGTCTAAAAACACAGAACATAAAAGTTATAAAAGATGATACTTTATGATGGTGATTGCACTTGGATTTTGTTTTTTTCTCAGTTCACTTTAATTGGTATAGTTATTGTAGGTACTTTTGCATAATTAGAATTTAATTAATAAAAAAATGTAGCTTATTTTTATCCTCATGTTCTTGCACACTGATTCTTTAACATTCATAGAGATCTCTCTGTGGAAGGATAGCTGTACTAACAGCACAACTATGGCAAAAATGACATCCAAATATGTGACTGGGCATAAAATCATTACTAGTTCAACTGCAGCTAGAGATTCTCCTCCTATTTTGATTACAGAGGGAATCCAGTGCTCCCAATTTGTTATTTTTAATACCCCAAAACTTTTCTCAGCAGTCTTTGCTTTTAACGGCATTGTACATTTCTTTGTGATGACCATTAATATTTTCACAGGAGGAATAGAACAAAATTTGCACTTCAAAACACACATTGCTGCTGCAAGGAGCTCTTCTAGTTCCAGTCTTGAAGATTTAAGTCTTCAAGTTGAATTTGATGAAAAAGACAGCATTTGCTACAAATTCATTGTAGCCATGATGTATTTGCAAACAGAAACAAACAAAAGAAACAGAAGAAAACTCCTAAATGGAATATAGGGCAATCCTGTGTCCTTTCAAGAACTATATAGTTCAGAAAGGAAACTGCTGTACATTAATAAGACATTGTAAATCAACAGTGTACCTTGTTGGTAATTGACCCATAAGTACTGGTTCTTTCAAGAATGTTTCCTGAAAGGTCTGAACAGGTTATGGTACTTCCTCTATGAGTGCTAAAATTTCTTGCACTGGTAAATTTGAGTTAAGAAAACCCCAGTACAAACAGTTCTGATTTCAGAAGTATGTGTGAATAAAAATACAGGTCACCAGAGTGACCTGTATGTCTCTGAATGCTATTTGGAAATTACCCTTTACATGAATTAAACTGTGATTTTAGTTCCTCTACGAGGCTAGGCTAGAGACAGTGAGTGGGAAACAAAGTTTCTTTGTATTTTGATAAAGAAAACATTTTGCTGACAGAGCTTTTCTGGTCTTGATGATATTTTTAGTGTTTGATTCAGTGTGTCACTGGCAAACTACAGGCAACTTCATAATCCATAACGAAGTCAATGAAACACGAAGGTAGAGGAAATAACTTTTCCATGTATTTGTGTATGTATGTGTATGAGTGATGGGAGTTGGGGCTGATCCTGCCATACATGAAGAGCACTGAAGCACACACATGGCTGATGGAGGCTGTGCCTTTCCTAGTTGAAACCTTAATGAATCACTGTTTCGTTTCCCCAGGGTTCAGTTTATACCTGGTCAGATCACATATGCATTTTGTTTGGTGTTCAGTCAGTTCTCAGCTCTTTGCCTCAAAATCCACATCCTCCTTCCCCTCCAAAAAGGGATATACGACAATATTCAGAAGTCCCTGCATAGCAGGGAAGGAACTGTTAATAATTTATGCATGCATTTAACAATTTTAGCTTTCAAATTACACTGTTATCTTATTCTTACAATTCCTTTCTCTCTCCATAATTTAAAAAAAAATTCCTTAACTGCATAATTATATTTCTCTTGTCTGTATAGATTTTGCCTTGCATATATTCCTACTTGTTATTTACAATTTTCTCTTTTATATAAATATCAATATTGTTGCTTTAACATTTTAATAATTACAAAATACCTTGAGGGCATTATTCCTCTGAAGCATGTGTATGACTTTCAGTAACCCCTAATGAGTTTCACTTGCTCATCAAGGTGAAAATATGCCCTATAATGTTGCATCTAATTTTCTTTCTTTGTCCTTTTCCTTAGCTAACTGCTTAGTAATGAGATGCTAATAATGCTGTGAAAGAATATTTAAAATAAAAAAAAATCAGAAATGGAGTTAGCTTAACACTTAGATCAGTCTTTGAATATCATCATACAGCAAAGCAGGATACAGCACACTTGCAGCAATACTTCTTACAATATTTAGTGCAATTTTATAACTCTTCGTCTATCATGTTCACCATAGGAAGAAAATGATTTCTTTAGTCCAGAATGAGAGAGATCCCAGTATTGGGCTGTAATGCCTTTAAAAAGGAACACTTGACTTTCATTTTTATAATGTGAAATCTCAAACTGATTGTTTCTTTCCCAGATATCAGCCAGGTGATGTTTTCCCAGTTCACTTTAACCTTGCTGTCAGCTCACTTTAATGGAATCTTATCAAACAATCTTTATGCTCTCCTGCACAGCATGTGATCTTCCTTCAGTTTTCCTAAAATGAAAATAGGGAAATCTTTTGTGTCATTTGGCTGGCACTCGTCTCCTGAACTGACATGAGATCCAAATCAACTATTATTTTCATCACTGAGGCAAGAAGTAATAAAAAGAAACTTTAGTGTACAAACTGTTAACTTTCTGATATATTTTTATTTAGATATATTGGCTCCAATGTCAGATGTGAAGCTAAAATTACATGTAGCTGTTGATATGGAGGCTCAGTCTGTTTTAAATCTTGCAATCAGTTACCACAGGTCAGGCCTGTATGAACTTTTCTCTCACAAGTCCAGGTGAAATCAGCTAAGCCATTGGTGTATTTTTGTGATCCCATTTTGGTGCACATGACACTGTGACATACAGCTAGGATAGTAACAGAATGCATGAACACACATATTGGTCTACAGATTATTTTCACCTTTAGGTCTGAAGCACTTTCAGTAACGTGGATACTTTTCACACAGATAATACCAGTTTAGAGTTGCTAAATGACTTTTCAGATTTTTAAAATGTTTATTTATAAAAACTCATTTTAGAGGAGGAAAAATATTACAATGCAAGACCAAATTATCTTTGCCAAATTTTTCGAAGGATTCCCCATTTCTCTCAACTCGTTCCTTCACCATTATTTTAAATAGGAAATACATATTTTTTTATTATATCCTCTCTATCTAAAGCAAGAAATTCCACAACAGTTAAGACTTTTATCCCTAACTTTTTATTTCCAAGAAGTTATCCCACCATCTCACATATATTCCACCAATGAATTTTTATAATTTCTTGGAAAACTTTGACATCCCTTCTTTCCTAACCCACCAGCTCAGAGTTGTTTTCCTTGCAGTACTTTGCCCTTTGTATTAACATTACACATTTTCTTGAGACCAGACCTTGAGATACAAAAGATTCTGTAGCTTAGCCATTTCCCAAAGAATGATCTCATACCTAGATCAAAGAAAGGGGTTTCAGTTTGGCTTTGCACCAACCTGCTGAGTCATCTGATATTCATTAATTCATTAATCTTGTTTGCTCTTCTATTATCCATTAGCACAACTATGTTAATAACTAGATCTGTATTTTTCCAGAAATGAAATAGAAGTCCTGATGTAAAAAGCCTGAAAGTACTTCAGAAATGCAGATTTTAAACAAGTGGTTTCAGATTTCCTGGTTCAAGACTCATTAAAGGAGATCAATTAACTGAACAAAAGCAGCAAGCAAGGGTGCTTTTTTTCTGTTTGGTTTTGCTTTTGCTTTATTTACTATTTTATTTTGTCTTTTTTCAGATGCTAATGTTTAACACTCAGAATACAGCCACTCAGTTCTTAGAACTAATCTCCCATACTTCTTACTTTATAGAAAAAATATCTTTGGAAAAAAGAAATTAATAAAAGAGATATAAAGTGTAGTGAATGTACTTAGAATCCTAGCAATACTGATTTCCTCATTTCGTGCTCGAACTGTTTGAGTTGGTCAGATGTCATGTCAAATATGGAAACAAATGTTTAGAAATATGCTTTTCAAACTATAATACTTTTGTCTGGTTGATATTGGGTCACATTGTGTGCTAACATTGAAGAGAAGAACAGTAAAATAATGTCATACGATGATTTAAGATTCTAAGACATGGAAATGAAATGTTGGATGGTTTTCCTTAATTATTTTACAGTTTTCAGCTGGATTTATGCTGATTAAGCTAAATTCAAAAATTGACTACCCTGGCAAGACAGTGAACGAGATAAGTGACCAAAAAACCAGAGAATTATTCCTTTAAAATTTGATTTGAAATCTGACCGCAAGAATAAAATAATCTAAGCGGAAAGGAAAAAAACATTAAAAAGATTTATGAAATAGAGAATGGGCCTTTCAAACATATATAGTTGAGAAAAACAATGAAAACATGGTTCTTATTTTGAATTGCTTTCTTTACTTTTGTATCTTTACCTTTCTTACAAATAAAGACATCCTTTGTATTGCAGTGTTTCTATTGCTATATAGAAAAGACTGGTGTGTTTTACTGCATTCATTAGGTGCTCCCACAAGTGTGACATTTGTGGAAATTACCCTTTTCAATGGTTTCTTGGTCACTGGATCCCTTGGACTGACTGAAATTGAAACACGTGTGCACACTCACACATATCTTTTTCATGTGTAGGCATTTGCATGTGCATATATACACACAAGCATTTGTATGTATGTCTCTGTGTGTCTATATATAGTCACATATATATACATATATGTATATGTAGACATATATATATATATATATACACACACACACACATAGCTATACATGTATAGCTATCTATAAAAGAAGAATTTCCCAAAGTGCTGTGCTTGGGCCTAAGTCACTGGATAATATTGATTAGAGGAATTGACAATTCCAAATCGTTAATCAGCTCTGGAAGTCTTCAGGATGCTTTATCATGCAGATAAGCCCAAAAGGCAGAATGGAGAAGCCCATAAGGGCTTTTAGGTCCTGGCTTTTTCACATAGAGCTTGCAATGTCTTAGAGGTCACCTGAGCCCATCAGAGCTTTTTGGCACTGTGCCTCTCAGACTCTCAGACTGGAGGTTCTAGTAAGACCATCAGCCCCACTGTGTGTGTACACTATCAAGCAAGCTACAGGATCTTGGTAATAGTATATTTACTAGACAATTCATTCCAGAACTGGGAACACCAGCCAACTGCTTCCAGGGCAGATTCATCATGTGGAGTGACCCAGAACAAATAAGCTATGTGAACCTGTCCCAGCTTTTGACAATCAAAACTTTCAGATTCCCTGCTCTGGAAGTATTCTGGTCTATCGGTCCCTGACCTGCCAAACTTGGCAGCAGTAAATTGATTGCTCTGAAGCAGCCTGGCAGGACTAGAGGATTTGCCTTTGATTTGGCAAAATGTAGTCAAACCTGAGATGAGTCAATTAAAGCATTCAGACTCAGTGAAATGCTTTTCAATGAAAATATTTCCCTCAGAAATATCGGGCCATCTGTACTCAAGTTAATAGAGCTGAATCTCACTAAGGTCATAAATATGTATTACATGAATATTTTCCCTTAGCATTATACTCTGATCACAGTGGGCTTTTTGGTAAATGTTAAGTCAGGGGTTTTGCAATACACATAGTATTTCACATTTTGTCCAGCAACCTTTGTGTTATGTTTCACACCTTTTTTATTTTTTTCCCATATAGATTCTGTGTGTATCTTTCTGAAATGGAGCATGCACTGTGCAGCTGTTTTGGGCATTCTCTATATAATTTTTCCCACAGCATCTAACATTTTCTTTACCCTGTCTGCACATTAGAGACCAGAGTTATTCAGGTTAATAGACAACAAGAGACAGTCCAGTCTGTGACTCATTTTTTATATATGTATTATTTATATGTGACTCACTCTTCCTGGGAATCTGAACTTCTTCCTGAATTGATAGTTCTTCCTGAACTATCATGGCATTAGAGCACAAGTAGTATGCACATTTATCCTTCTCCTACTTGAATGTGTTCATACATCAGAAGGGTTCATCAGATCTGCTTAAAGTGCAGATTAGTCTGAAATAGGGAATGTGGACCTTGCTTATAATAACCTGAAGTTGTGGAAAAAATTATGATCACTGGAAAAGAGGTATTTGCACAGAGCTATGATGATGAAAGCTTTTTCTGCTGCACTGACCTTCCTCCTTAGGATATGGCCAAAAATTCATCAGCTGTAACCAGATAACTTGATTTAATGCTCTTGTCCATGCCTCATTAGGATTCATAAAATCAGTGTTTCTCAGACTATTTCTCATCAAGGCTTTTACACAAACATGATTTGAAATTTCTTTTTTGCATTCCATCTTTCATCTAAAATGTGAGAAAGCTGTGTTGTTTTGGCTGGCTGGCTAATTGGTTGGGGGCTTTTTGCCTCTTCTCTAGAGGAAATCAGCTTCACATTTATTTTTTAGGTAAGAGTGGTGTGACTTTTTCCATCACCTGCCTCTGGTTCAAAGGGAGTAAACTTACCAGGCTGTGGTGAAAAGAAGAGGCAACACTTCCTCCTAGTTGGGTAATATCTTCCTCTGAGAACCAAGAGGTCTTGCATTTTCATCCTAGATCATAAAAGTCATATTCTAGTAAACTTAGTGTTCAGGGCATGTAGTTGGGTATGTGATGACTCTTTAGCCATTAAAATAATCTAATAGTTTCCATTCATGATAGCTAATGCCTTCCCAGGCTGTATCAAGCAGTCTGGGGAAGAGCAGAGTTTTTGAAGAGAGCTAAGGGTATTCCTAGTGTTCCTGCCAAATAGTGTGGATAAGGTCTCTATGAGGGAAGAAGGCAATTTAGTCTTGCACATGTTAGTCCTAGTCCATTCTGTTCACCAGTATAAACATAACAAAAGCATCTGGGAGCCAAAGAAAGTCAGTGAATGAAAATGCTGAGGTAAACCTTTGAAAATACAGCTTTCAGTCTTTCTCGCATCTTTCTTGAAGACACTTATCACAAGATTAAAATCTAGCAGCCTGCTCTTTCTAAGTGACTGATATCTGTTACTCTATGTAAAGTAAAAACATTTTCAATGCATATCTGATGTTCATCCTGGCATCCAGGACAAGCAAGATAGAACAGTTTTGGTGGCACAGGACAAGTGAGAGCCATAGGCTGTATCTTCTCGAAATAGAGAAGAGTGAACTAAATGTGGATATAGATCCCTGTTTAGCATGCATGTTTTTGTGGAGAACATTTTAAGATGTCTAACTTCTCTACTGAATCATAGAGGGATCTTTATGATTCCATCCTTGGGACCAGTGCTTAAAAATTGAGTTTTTAGATGTGTTAGCTCCAAAACTCCCTTTGAATCTAAGCCAATGAGACTTAGCATTCTGAAATCCCGATTGCATAATAGTGAGATAGGAGAAGAAGAAAACTAAGTTTTAGTCAATCTGCCTAGGAATAAATCATAACCCTGAGGATATATTTTTACAATGCCTCTAATGGGAATTAATTGGAACTTTGAAGGGAAAGACAGAGAAGAAGAATGAATCAAAGTATTTGAGAAACTTCAAAGGAAACAAAGAGAATTGGAATTATCCAGTGTGATTACATATATCCTAAAATCGCCTAAACAGACTGGTCTTAAAGCATACATTATGGCCCAGTGGAATAACTTGGAAGAAAACCAAGCTTCAACAATCATCTTGCACATATAAAATTTGCATTTAAATAACATTAATAAATTAAGTGTCAAAGTCATAAAAAGAATTTAAAAAATCCTTCTTGGTCAAAAAAGTCAGTTATGTTTTTAGAAGTAAGTATATAAATGCCTGGTGAGTTAAAAGAGTTGAACTTGCAAATTTTCTCTAAGAAAACTATTGAATTCTTCTTTTCATGAGACACTCCAATGCATTTACAGATTCTAGTTCTGGTGTGAGCCGAATGTTTCAGCTGCATCACGTTCTTGTTTTGAAGGAACATGTTTTGATTTGTGTTTTGATTTGTGTTTTGATTTCACAGTTGATGATTTAATCAATGGGCCAACATCACTTATAGGAGGCTCAAGTGCCCGGTCTTGTACTTGGGTCACAAGAACCCCATGCAACACCACAGTGGTTGGAAAGCTGCCTGGTGGAAAAGGACATGCAGGTGTTGGCTGACAGTCAGCTGGATCTGAGTCAGATGTGGCCAGGTGGCCAAGAAGGCCAATGGCTTCCTGGCTTGTATCTGAAATAGTTTGGCCAGAAGGACCAGGGCTGTGATCGTTCCCAGAATTGTGAGGCTGCACCTCAAATCTTGTGTTCAGTTTTGTGCTCTGCATTACTAGAAAGACATTGAGGTTCTGGAGAGAGAGCAGAGAATGGCAAGAAAGCTGGTGAAGGGTCTGGAGCATAAATCTTATGAGGAGCAGCTGAGGGAGCTGGAGTTGTTTAGCCTGGAAAAAAGGAGGTTCAGGGGAGAACTTATCTCTCTCTACAGCTGCCTGAAAGGAGGTTGTAGTGAGGTGGGAGTTGCTGTCTTCCACCAAGTAAAAGTGATAGGATGAGAGAAAAAGGTCTCAAGTTCTCCAGGGTAGGTTTATATTGGATATTAGGATAAAAACATCTTCTCCGAAAGGGTTGTCAAGCATTGAAAAGGGTTACTTAGGGAAGTGCTGTGGTCACCATCCCTGTAGGAATTTAAAAGACATGTAGATGTGTCACTTAAGAAGATGGTTCAGTGTTGGGCTTGACAGTGTTAGCTTAATGGTTGGACTTGAGGGTCATAAACTTGCTTTCCAAATTAGATGATTTTATGATTCTGCTTTTTTTGACACTGTCTAGAGAAGTCCTCTGGTTCACACTGTTGCTTAACTGGAAAATTTCAGTTCTAAATACCAATTGATGTAGAAACTTTTTGGTTGAGCTTTTGTATGAAGATTGCAAGATCGACATCTCTGAAGTGTGTTTTTAAGGTGATTGTAAAATCAAGATGTACTAAAGTTAGAGCTATATTTTAGTAGCGTTTTTTCTTTTGATTCACTAGTGATTCTTTCAAAATGTGTTGTAGCTTCCTTTGTGTACAGTCATTGTTGTATAGACAATATTAGAGATCAATGCAAAGAAAAATGTGCCTTTAACCCCATGGAGATTTTATACAATATGTGTTTCAGATGAGAAATGGCAAGTGGTCAGGCATTCCTGTAATATTCTGTTTCAGTGTTTTTTGAATGAAAGATGTCTTATTTCCCTTCAAAACTACTTATACAATATAAAATATGAAAGTTAAATAAGAAATATTTAAATTGAGGTAATACTTAAAGTGCTGAAGTGGTGTTTTCTCAGTCTTTTTACAGCCCATGAAGTACTTCAGCCAAAATTTACAAGAAACATCTACCTATTTTTTTAAGGAAAACCACTCCCCAAAATCTAGTATTGGATTTGTGCCACTGAGTATAGCCTCTATGATGTTTTTATTTTTACTTTTCTTAAAAGCTGTAGTTTTGCAAGTCCACAGCAGTAAGCTGTTATCTTTCTTTTCCATTCCATTTATTGCTTTACATGTGATGAGGAACATATGGCCAGCTACATATTTTTTAAAAAAGGAAATACATTCAAAGTTTTCATATGCTTCCTCTATGGAACATAAGCCCAGTGATATTATTGTAGCGCATTTTGCTATATTTTGTTTCATTCTCGATCAGACAAGAAAAACAATTGGTAAAAGCCTGCAAGAAATCCACTTTGCCTCTTGAGTCTGTCTGTAAGTGATGTCAAAATATAGTAAGAGGAATCTGGCTGAAAGGATGATCTTTACGTACTGATTGTGTCAGTTGTCTGAAGAGTGCCTCATGTATTAGACCGATGTTACTAGATGCACATGTCCATGAGCACACAGTGATGTAACTTACATTTATTTCTACAAATTACATCCAGAAAACAGCTATTTTATTAATTGTAGCAAGTTGAATTTATCTCTGCAAGGCCAAGTAAATGAACAGCACAGGTACCCTTTGGCAACAAGGATGATGAGTGGCTTCTATGGTCCCTCCAGTGCAGATCAAACTGACACAAGCAAAAGATGGAAAACATGATGAATCCAGCCCACGTATGTGCTAGGTTTTGACATGCTTGTCTGTACATCAATCAATAAGAAAGACTGCACCTCAGAGGAAGAGAAAACTAACAGCTCTCAGGGATGCCACTTGAGGAGACTGTGGTCGTCATGTTTCATTTTTTCCTTACATCTGCACGATCTGTTGCAATGCAAAAAGGGCAAAGATAAGAGCTAGCAGGGAGGCAATTTCAGTTCTATTGAAATTCTTATTTTGTGTCTGGTATAAGAAAAACATCTATTACAGTTTTTTTATCCATTACTAAGACATGGGCTTGGGTAAAGAAAGTAATACTCTAATGAATAGAGGTACTTAAGTTGTTAAATACTTTCTTGATACATAATATGTTTGTTAGCATAGATTTGTTTCTGTAGTCTTAAGGGGTAAAGTCTTAAGGGGTAAAGACAAGGTAGATTACAGCTTGTCTGTAAAGACAGGGAATTCTGATGAAAGAGTAATGTTTGAAGCTGGATATTCATAATCAGAATCATGCAAATGATTGCATTCTGTGATCAGACTCTATGTTTTTACAGAAAATCAATATTGTAATCAGAGGTTATCATGTTGAATGCTAAAATTTGCACCTAATAAAATGGCTATTTTAAAAAGCAAAGAGAAGAGAAAAACTATAACTCAGAACCTTCTCTCTTAACATTTATTGTTGTTTGGGTAATCATATGTCTTCCTTAGACAAGATGGCTATTGTTGAATTGGTTCACTTTACTTAGTTAGGAAAAGCAAAAACCAAACCACAAATTTAAGAGTTTTCACCTAAATTGTCAAATAATTGCAGAGAGCCAGGTCAGTCTAGATGGCTTATTAAACAAGCTACACATTTCTGTCTCAGTGAACATATCACAATGTTTGAACTATTAGCCGTTCTGTGCATTAGATTAAATTTATATACTTGAATTTGAAGCATTAAACTTTGACAGAACTATGCTATGACAAGAAAGCACTCTGCAGATACTAAAACAGTCTATTAGCTGTGGAAGTAATTATCTTCATATGCATTTGTGATGTTTTAAAACAGCAGAAAATTTTATTTTACTTGTACAGTTCTGAAATACGGCTGATTAAAAGACTGGGCTGTAAGTATGAAATTGTATGCTGTCATTCCAACACTTTGTACCAAGGCTCTGAGAGAACAAATAACATTCAATACTCCAGTTGAAGGCATTAGTAAAGCCTAGATAAGTTTTGGCATAAAATTGATTAAGCTACTCTAACAATGTGTATGCTACATAAAAAGGAACACAGACAAGTTTTGTATTAGAGGAGGTTTGAAAAAAGTAGTTTGACTAAAAAAAGACAAAATATGATGTTTTCAGTCGGTTCATTGATAGTTCAAAAAATCCTTAAAAACCTGAATCCATTTGAAGCTTTGAAATGCTAAACTATTTCACCCCTTCTGGGATAGCTCTGACTCATTTAGAAACTCACCCTTCTAATGTAATCTTTCTGGAAATGCTAGGACTACTTACCTGTGTTTTCTCACAATTATTTTCCTGGACACATGCTGTGTTGACATTTACAGCAGACACTCACTGTAGGATTTGTTTAAAATTTTTGCATGAATTTGAATCTAAAGTTATTCGGAATATATCTGTATAGAATCATCCATTCCATGCCCATACCCGTGCATAATAAACCACACAGGTGCTCTGCTAGGATATTTAGTACTTATAACACGTTCATTCATTCATTTATGTTCTCCCATTTAGAACCAAAGTGAAATAGTACATTAAGAAATGACTCTTCTCTCTAGGAAGATTCAGCTCTTGAAGGACACTATAAAGAAAACATTGGTGGTGACCATGGCTTGCTTTCTTATCTGTGGCTTGACTCTATTTTTCCAAAAGTAAATGGTCTATTTTAAAAAGTGCTGATGGTTAGAAATCATATTGTGTGTGCTTGAGGATTCATACATATTATTATATTTTCCTTTCTGCAAGATCCAAAATTTGTTACTAAATAGGAAAACAGATACCAACATTCAGCAAAAAACTGCAAACCTCACATTCTTCAGTCAGTGGCAAACAGTTCTTTAGGGAAAAAAACTATATGCAAAGGATCGTGGTAACTTAGAATTACCTTCATTAATAATTTTAAAAAAATAGTTAAAACAATTATTTCTTGGTCACTCATCCATTCATAATTGTTCAGATAAGGAAAAAAGTAAAAGAAGTAAAAATATACTTTTATCACTGTCTTAAAGGAAAGTCCTTCTGAAGGAGAAAATATTTTCTTTATGGATACACATCCTGCTTACTGTGTCTGCAGAGACCCTCTACCATATCTTACAATAAAATATGTGTTTAGAGATCATTAAAAGCCTTCCTTAATGTTTACATAGGGTCCTTTTGTGGATTCTAATAACTGTTTCTTTGTCTTGACCACAAAAACTCTGAACATATCAACTAAAAAGACTCACATGACATTGCTTATACTGATGAAATTGTTCATATGGTACTGCTGTTAAATATTTAATATCACCCTTGGAAAAAGAAAGTCAATAATGTTTTCCTAGCCACACATTTAGCAACAAAATATGACATTAAAAAGAGTCCTAGGATTTCTGGTTCCAGAAATCGTACTTTGACCTACATGGAAGGAATTAATTTTGGATAGGGGATAAATTGTGCATAATTTTTTAATGATATCTTACCAAAATGAAAAAGAACTGTTTTTCATGCTTCCTAAGTACCAAGCTTGCTGTGATTGGAAAGTCAGCATTTGCCAGTGGTCACCAACTGTTAGTAACAGAGCAGCTGAAATTATGTTATTTCCTTTGCTAATAACAAACAGAATATTGTCATTACCTTTTCGGGTTTTTTTTGTTTGTTTTTGTGTTTTTTTTTTTGTAAGTTCATACCAATTACAAGAAGTAGTAACTTGATAGCAAGATGAGACATTACAAATAACAAAATAAAGTAGAGGTTATTCTGAGGTATAGTATAGGATATAGAGAGTTTAACACTGAAAAACAGCAGAGCAATATAATGTTGTGGGAATAAACCAGGGACAATTCTGAATCTAGAGATGCTGAAATGGTGAGGAAAGTGCTAGTCAGTTTCTTGGGTACTGAAGGAAGCCCAATGTAAATTGCTGTTTATTGAAATCTGAAATATTACTGTAGTCTTTCTTCCAAATACAAGAATTATTTCTGCTGACTCAATAAAAAAGCATGATCCCAGCTGAGCTGAAACTGGAAATATAGGACAAACCGATATTTTCACCTTAAGGATGTCTTCATAGTTTGAAACATATAGCAATGGGGAATTATGTAATCAAGAGTTGAGAGACCACTACTGTAACAGCAGCAGAACAGTCAACAGGCAAAAGTAAAATATCAAAGACCCTGGTCATATTACTAAGTTTCTTTTTCACTTTCACATTAAAATATCAATATGTATTACACACAATTGTGATTGTTATCATAACCATTTTAGAATTTACAGCAAACCTTCCAGTTGCAGTATCTCCTGCAGTACATGCTTTGTATTTACATTACTCATGGAACATACTCTACTCCAGCTGAGTAGAATAAAGTAAAACAAATAGCTAGTTATTTCAGAAACCTGTATTAAAGATGAGATATAATTTCCATATTGTATATTATTTTCTATCATATTGGAGTTTTACCACATAAATTGTACATAAAGTATCTGTTGAATAATGGACCTCCCTTTCTTTCTCTTTTCTTCCTTTTTTTTACTTTTTTACAAATGAAGCTTTAATAAAAGGAAAAATTCTAGCTCAGGCTGTGCTGCATTGTGCATTATAAAATGTGTAAAAGCTCTGACAGCTGGTACAAGCATAAACTGTGTAAGGGAGAAAAAAAGAAGCAATAAAAATACTCATATATATTGGTAGAAAATGTTATATTTTCTAAACTTAATAAAACTGCATCAACTTTTCAACTTTCTTAACTTCTGTCAGGCATATTCTACTTCTTTCCTATTTTTTCCAAAGTAGCGACTAAGACAAATTTGTCATTATCACAAAATTTACTCTCCCACAGAATATTTCTAATATTTCTCTTTTTTTTTTT
>VZRX01003921.1:740972-762876 GCA_013398075.1 Notiomystis cincta
TTTGGTTTATTGTAAAAAAATTTGTGGCTTCATTCTTTGCTTCTGCTAAACACTGGAAAGCTGGACCTTCATTTCACTTTGCTGATATGATTTGTATATCATCTCTTTTGAACAAACCCAAACTGTCTCATTCTTGATTGGCTTTCCAAGGAGTTAGGAAATCAAACTTTTCCTGATTTTCTCTATTTATAAATGATGAATCATCTATTTTTAATATTACATTATATTTCTGTTTCATACAATGCAGACTGAGTTAAAAAAAAATTCGGTTTAGTGAGTAACACAAATATTCAGCTTAATGAATACAGAGAAAAGTTAGAATGTGTGTTTTACTGGAGCAGATAGAAGTGTTTTGATGGGTATTTGACTGTCCTAAAGAATATTAGTTTGGAAATTAAGTATCTTATATTACTGATGCCACATTCAGATCAATTCTTACAGATAGATTTCTACAGAAATCTGATTTTTTAAGTTCTCTCCATCAAGTCATTCTTTTAAACAAATTTGTGTAAGATAATCTAAATATATTTAAATTTCTGTATCTTATGTTTGTGTATTACTTCTTTTTCTGATACTGAAATTGCTAGTTTTGCAAATGGACACAGCTCACAACAAACATCTAAGGCTATAGATTAAAATGAGAATTTTTGACAGATTTATATTTTTAAAATGACCATGCAACTCAGCTTGGGGATTAATTTTACAGTTTATTTTTCAATCACCTTTTTCTGTTTCAAGGCTGTTCTTTGTCCTGAGTGAGCTGCATATTGATATAAGAAAGAAACAATGTTAGCTTAGTCTGTGCTAATCACCTGAGTCTTTCAGCTGAGTCATTAAACATATTATTACAGCACTTCTCCTCTCTTTGAATTGCTAAGTTTTGTTCTGCACATTCCAAAAACCCTTAGAAGGGAAAAGAAAGAAAAGCAATGCTTTTATCTTTCTGGTCACCTGTGAAATAATAATATGGAATTTTATTTCAATTGAACATTTAAAATTTTTCATAAATATAAAACCAAAAAATTATTGGGATGAAACAAAGTACCTTGAAATACGCCACTTGTTTTAAAATTATTTTACTTATCAGAAGTAGGTGAGAAACTGAATGGTAAAATGCTTCAATAATGTTCATTTCATGTAGTAGATAACATATTACTTTTATTAACCTTAATTTTTTAAAATTAATTTGTAAAAAATTTTTACTCATTGTAATAGGCAGGTATCTTTATGAAATATTGTTAAAAAAAGGTAGATCTAAAGTTTGAAACCACATAAGAGTATAAGAACATACTGCAAAAATCAAAGTTTGAGAAATGTGAGACTATAAGGTACTTTGGATGTTAATAAAATGATGAAAAGTTTTTAAAAAGTGGAATATTTTTTGCATTTATTTTGTTGCACAGGACAGATGTAGATAAAACAAGAAAGTAGTGCTGAAAATCATAATTTCTACAGTCCCTAAGAACCTGGCAAGTATGCAATGACTAAAGTAAAGTCCTCTTCTGATAGAAGAATACTCTACTTATTTAGTGTTTTAAAAGCTAATTGCTACAAATTCTCATTTGGTGTGCATGACAGTTCATGAAATATGAAGAGAGTAGCCTAAAAAATATTATCTGAAAATGGTCATCCATTTTTAACAATTGTCAAATGTGAGATCTTTCATAACAAATTGCTGAAGATGCTGTATATTCACAGTAGCAATTAAAAACAAAGAGACATGTGCCTTGAACATATCAAATACTGCATAATGAAAATTGCTTAGTCATAAGAGGTTCCAGCTGCCTCCTGCACAAAACGTAGCGATCTTCCTCTATTTTGGCTCTCCAGTTATGAAATGAAATGATACTTCTCCTTCATCTACCAAATATATTTTTAAAAGTTGTGATACTATAGTGCTTAGACTAGTCCAGAACACTCTGGGAGATAATTGATAATCTATAATAAGAACAGTGTTGAAATAATGTCCAGTAAATAAATCCTAAAACTATATTTTGAGCAAAAAATGCTTTAAATGAAAATATAAAATATTATTGAACTCTCTGGTGCATGTAAGCAATGTTTATTTTCTACCAAATGAAGCAGATGTTAGAGAAAAATATGACAATATCATAAAACACATATAAATGTTTGAAATTTTGAAATAAGTTTACAAAAGTAATTTTAATTTTCAGATTAGTTTTTCTTTGACTGACTTTTTAACTTTTAGAATGTTCTTTTATATAGACATAACAACTGTAAAGAGTTGAATGGAAGATATGAAGCACTTATAGGAACTAATTCACCAAATTAAATCTGCGTTTCTGATCACTCATAACTGTGAAAAATCTAATGATATTAAATAAGGAGATAATGTGCCAGGAAAATATATATATTATTTTAAAATGCATACTACATTTCTGCTTATTTGACCTAATCATCTCATGGCATCTCAGACTGCTTTTTTTTGTCTTAATAAAACATTGTGTTCTGATTCCTAACATTACAACTCCCAGATTGACTGTTTTTGAAAACACAGAGACAGAACAGCTCACTCAAGCAATTTCATATGATATTTTCCTTTTCCCAGGGGAATGGTAACTTCAAACAGGGGCAGATTGATGAGCATGCCAGGATCTGTAGCACAGTGGAATCACACACCAAAGAAATCATTCAGATGGAAATTGTTCAGTCTATGTTTCAATTATATATTTGACTTTGTCTGCAGCCTTATCATAGCTTTGTCATTACTAAAGAATAAACAGACACCATAGATGAATTTAATGAAAATAAAATCAAAAAGAAAGTAAACACAAAGGCTTGTAATTTGTATGGAAAAAAAAAATTTAACCCCACATTTATGACTTGTCTGAAGCACTGGGCTAAGAAAGGTAATCTGTACAGAAGAAGGGGAAATATCTTTGTCTTGAAATGAAACATAAAGTCTTTGGGACAAAAACTACATCTTAATTTTTGAGGACTGTTATTTGATGTAGCTAATTCATATCTTCCGTATAACTGTATTATTTTGAAGATAGATTTTCGATTAACTTACCTGAGACTGAACCCAGTGATTTATGTTGCTAACTTTCTTGACTGAGATAAGTGCTAAGCTGGCCATCAATCAGGATTAGATTGTGTCTTGGGACTGTCTTTACTTGATCATTCAGGTAAATACTGTCAGTCTATTTGAACTATTCTCTGTTACTGTGATAGAGAAGCCATTGTATAGAATAGAATCATGGAACAATTTAGGTTGGAAAGGACCTGTAAGATAGTCAAGTCCTACCATTAAAATAAAACTGCCAGGTGCACCTTTATTTCTCTAAGCAGCAAATCTACACACACTTTAAATATCTACAGGGATGGCGACTCCACCTCTTCTCTTGGCAGCCTGTTCCAAGGATAAACAATCCTTTCCACAAAGAAACTTTCCTAATAGCTAATCTAAACCTATCCTTGCAGAACTTGAGGCAATTCCTTTTCATCCTTCTACAACTGACTTTCCTTTATCTGATATAAATCCCACCCTACTAACATGCTGTTATGGCATGTTGTCAGCACCCCTGTTTTCTGCTGAGATGACTACTATTTGACAGGAAATTTTGTCCTTCTCAGTCTTGAGGGTTGTTGCTCAGGGTTGTTGTTATACTTCTCAACCTATACTTGTTAACAAATTGCACACTGTGTTCACCTTTGGCATATTTGCACTAAGATACTAAGATTATGTAGACTTGTAAGACATTTTTATTTTTTCTTTATATACTGTGCTTTATTTTAGGATAAGAACCATATAGTTGCAAAAGAAATAAACCAAACTTAAGGTGGGAATTTAGATAATAATATGCCTTTAAAATTTCAAAATCACAGCACAAGCAATAGGTCTGACCATTTTATCATAGCAAGTAGAAGAACCTAGAAAATAGTAAACCCATAATAGATGATGTTAGCACCACAGCATGATTTTTTAAAATTATCTAGAAACACATATAAAATCAATCTAAAACATATTCTAGATCAAACAAGTCCAGACAAACTTGGTTACTTCTGCAGTATGGTATGGTTAATTTTTTTTTTTAAAAACTTGAGGCTTGTTCCTAACACTCGGAAGCATGAACTTGCCTTGGCCACAAGTTACTAAATTGAAATTGCCATTCAGCTATTTCCTGTTAGGGACCTCCGTAACACTTTGCCATACTCTTTTTCCAACCATTAGATTTCTGAATAGAGAAAATTGCTATACTTGCCATTGCCTTTCACAGTGGTTGGTTGCTGACCATTCCTTCAATAGTTTTGCTAATATTATAACCATAGGGGTGCACGTTTTTAATATTTCTGAGCAAATCTTATCTCAAATAATAGAAGAAACATCTATTCTTTCACACAAATAAATTATGCCAGTGAAGTATTAAAAAAAAAGAAAGAAAAAGAGATGCTGCTTGCATCAGCTTTGGTTTTTTTTAGATAAGTCTCTTGGTTATAAATTACAATATTGTACTGATTCCATCTTGCTTAAATAGAATTTGCCTAAACAGTTGGTATTTGTAATGATCTTCTTTAGATCCCTTCCGAAATGGCTACAACAGAAGTGTGTTCACATGAATTAATTACAAGTGACTTGTAAACCATAATGCTTACTTAATTTACATAATTTATTTTATCAATTAATCATACATGCAGATGAATATTTCCCTAAGAGACCCCTTAGTTTCTAAACTAGTGTGGAAAAACCACTAGGGGTTGCTTAGTTATTTCCCTTCTCCTCTCCCCTGATAATTCTCTGTAGAGGTGGAGTAGAAGTCCCTGCAAAGTTCCTCATCTTTCTGCTTCTAACTGTTAATATATTACAACATATAATTCCTTGTGAACTCCTCTCATTTAAATTACATGTACAATAATAATGATAATAACATCTGGCTTTCATATTGTATTTTTCATCAACAGATTTCAAAGAGCTTTGCAAAGAAAGTCAAAAGCTTTATTACTATTAAAATAAACTACATGTAACTGGTGTTTTAAACAAAAAGTACAATAAACTGTTAAAAAAATATCCCTACTCTAAGACACCTCCAATTTAGGACAATATTCAATGTGGAGAGAATTTCTTTCCCCAAAGTATTTACCTATGTGCTCAGCAATTTATGTATTCATTAGTTACTGAAGAGAGACAGATTCTATAATTTCTCTGTGGGGTTTCAGATTTTTTTATTCCCCTGGAAATATTCAGCATAAATATCAGGTCTGTCTTTGCTTACAGCAAGCTACATAAAATTCTGTAGTTTTCTTCTTGCATTTCTAAGGGTTTTATGCTTTTACTATTTATGAATATTTCTGTGTCAGCCTTTCTTCCTTCATAAAATTATTCGATAACTGGAAAATTGAATTTTATTTGTAAGTGTAGCAAATATCAGACAGATGTTTTATTCGGGGACTTTTTTTGTATCATGTGTGTGTGCTACTATAAAGTTTGTACCAGGAGATTTGCCAGTCTTGAGTCTCAAGGTCAAGATAAAAGGGAAGAGTAATCTGAGGGACATTGGGTAGGGATCTGCTGCAGCCTGGCCCCTTGGCTGAGAGGGGTAAATAAGGCATTTTACCAACAGTCACCAGAGACTCCCATCTGCAGTTGCTTTTCTTCATAGGAGTCTTTGTTTACTCAGAGAACTGCCAGAAGGGAAAAGATACCTTCATAAAGGTAATCCAAGAAATTGCTCTACTGATGTCATGGTTTAACATTCACTTTGCTCTGCAGTGGGATGGGAGAGAGAATCAGAGGAGTAAAAGTGAGACCACTTGGGAGTTGGAACAAAGACTATTTAACAGGTAAAGCAAAAGCCACACATGCAAGGAAAGCAAAACAAGGAATTAATTTATCAGTTCCTATGGGCAAGCAGGTGTTCAGCCATCTCCCGGAAAGGAGGGCTCCATCAAGTTTAATGGTGACTTGGGAAGACAAACACCATCCTTTTGAATGTCCCCTCCTTCCTCCTTCTTCTCCCAGCTTTATGCTAAGTATGATGGTGTATGGTAAGAATTATCCCTTGGAGCACGTTAGGTAAGATGTCCCAGCTGTGTGCACTCCCACCACCCTGTGAACCCCTAATCAACTCACTGATGAGATGGTATGATGAGCAAAAATGATCTTGACTCAATGCAAGAGCTGCTCAACAGTAAAGAAAAGATCCCTGTGTCATAAACACTCTTTACAGCACAAACTGAACGAGCTCCTTAGGAGCTACTACGAAGAAAATTAATCTCAGTCAAAACCAGCATAACATATGTGAGGTTCTAAGAACATAAGTGTTAGTATTTGTTATAATATCTATGTGCCTTCCAGAAAATGTCATTATATTGAAATTTTACTTTAGTACTTTGGCTATTTTACAGAACTCAGAGACAAAACTGGCCTCAAATTACATAGCTCTGAAAAAGCTCTTGCTTCTATAACTTGAACTATGTTAGTAGATATAAATAAAGAAGTAAATAAAGTATTTGAAATTTGGCTTCCTAGAAGAGTTATAGAAAATATAGCAAGGGGAATTTTCTTACTTCTAGTTATTGGTTTGGGGTTTTTTTTGTAAATCTTTAGCTATCTGGACCACTATTAAATCCATACAACTTCTATCTAGTTTTAAACAGTGCTTGTTTTTTAAAGTCTTTTTATTATTTCATGTTGACTGGAATATTTAGAGAGAAATCATAAAATCTCATGGTAGAGTCTAAATTCCCAATATTCATCTCTTATGTATTAGTAATTCAAATTTTTTTTCCAGAGTTCAGCTCGTTGGTTACTTTATTCTACCATGAACAAACTTAACAGCTTTGTAGTTGATGTCTCTGATGTCTCTGTCTTGGTCATCTGTGTAAGTCAGCTGTAGTATGTAGCCTGATTCAACTGATCTATGTTCCTAGAGCCATTTATGTTCCTAGAGCCATGGAATATTTCCTTTCACTGGGAGTTTTAAATCCTGCAGACAGTTGTCTGCATGTTGGTTAGCTCTGAATTATAGGTGTCAAAATCCATTTAATGCTTTTGTTATCTTTATCCTTTTCCATATTTTGTCTCACAATGAATAATGCAAATCTCTTGTTCATAGGTGTGCATTCAACTTTTGGTCTTGCCTTTATTTATTTAGCTATTTTTCTGTGTCTCTCTTTGTCTTTTAGAGCACATATAATTGTCCTGATGCAAATAATTTGCACATAGTTCAGCTCTGAATTTATGAATTGACAATCAGATAATATAAATATAATTTTAAATAACCAATAATGACTTTGTGTTTTTTAAGTGAAGACTAAAATAGTGACAAAAGCTTGTTCTTTTATGAACCATTTCTGACATTTAATTTAATATCAGTTTTCTAAATTTTGTTTGTGTTGCTTGCTAAGTTTATAGAATGGGTTCACTTGCCTTCTATTTTGCTAGTGACTGCTCACAAGAAGCCCAGGTACTTACTAATGCAGGACTGCAGTCTGTGGTGCTAGTTCTTCCTTTGACAAATTAAGTAGGCTAGGAGAAGATGTGCAGCTTTCAAACTTGAAGATTTGGTTTTGTTAGATGTCACATTTATACAATACTACATAAATGTTTGTACATAAAAATGGTAGTGTGCATGCTTAAAATGAAAAAAAAAAAAACAAACAAACCAAAAACCCAGCTCATCCAACTGGCTGTCTTTATGACAGCCACACTTCTCTAGGGAGATAAGAGAAAGAAAGAGAAATATTAATGATCCATATTAATGTCACCCAGCTCTCCTGGAGAAGGTGTTCAGACTTTATAGTGAAGTGGCACAGAGGACGACATGGGTGACATCAGTCTGAAGGATGACATTTAGCTATGTGGAATGTACAAAGGAGAAGAACAGTTGTTTGTTGGTATAGTTCACTCAATTGTATTACCTTCTGTGAAAACTCACTGTTAACATTTCATTTTCTTTCAGCCCCCTGGCTTAAGTTCTCATGGTATAATATTTTGTGAACAGGGCAAACTATCACATCTATCAACATCTGAAGTTATTTGCAAATCTAATAAAACTGAAATTCTCACATCGCTCTTTCGAAAATACTTGTTTTAAGCTAAATCCAGATAAAAATATATTGTTATAGTTTGCTGCATGGAAGTATGCTCTTTTATTTTTCAGCAGTGCATAACCTTAAGGGTAATTACTTTATTGCTAAATTTGAGTAAATGGAAATTACATAAAAATCTCCATAAAGATGAATAACTTCTGAAGTCTTGATAGATCTTGATGGGAAGTCCAGGATGAGTTATCTTATTTTGAAATTATATTCCACAGATAACTAATTAGTTTTTCTCATTTAAGTTTGCTTTTATTTCTGATTTTTTTATAGTAAAGGTTAAAAGACAGATAAACTTTATTTTGCTAATTTGCATTGCAATGGATACATAAAAAAACCCCAGAGCCAGAAAAAATACATGTGTAAGAAGTCTGTTAAGAGAAAGAATATTCTCAATATTAGCAAAAATAACCTGACTGCAGTGCACTGTGTTGTACTTTATTGGTAGTAGAGCATGAAAAATATGCTGTATTTGTCAGAAATGTATTTGGAGAACTGTAGTGTTTTTCGTATTATGTTCTCAATATCACTCCTTCAAAGACAAAGTAAACCCTACTATAATTTAATCCATGTTATGAGTTCATGCCACACAACAGGCCAGTGGTCTAAGCATTTAGTCATTGAAAGGTAGAAAGAGTATTCTACCTTGTGGCATTTAGCAGTTTTTCAAATTTAGGTACTAAAATGATTGTCACATGCTTGTAAAATCCTCTCGTTTTTAGTTTATAAATTAATCTTGCTTGTTATAGCTCTTCATCTTCCAACTTTGTGCACTCTTGCATTCATGCCTTATTGATTTAGAAGTGATTATAATTTACTAATATCAATAGCTTGAGAGAGTTTGACATAGATTCTCAGCCAGATTTCTATTTCCAGACCAGATTTCATCTGCTTTATATTTCTGTAGTTTAGGTTTCAGTATATAACCTTCCTTCTTATCCTTTACTTATTTTTATGGTGTGCTACTGTTTTTTCTGAATTATTTCGGGTAAAAATCTCTTCTACTTTGACATTTATACTATAAATAGCTCTTCTCTTTTTCACATTTCCATTTTGCAAGAATTATTTTCTTGACTTAAATGATAAGAGCATATCTTAGCATTCTTCTAATTGCCTGGAACTGTTGGATGACTGGTTTTCTAGCAAATGTCTTTTTCCAAAGCTGGGATATAACTACACTGTTGTTAAACCAACTTAGCTAAATGACTATGCCTGCAGGCCCTTACTTTTAGGCAGCTTTTCTAGTTTAAATTTTAAAAGCATTTGTAAAATTGAACCTGCTCCCTCTTCCTAGGAAAACACACTTTTTTTTTCCAGAGGTGTTCCTATCAAAATGTTCTCTAATAGCTTTAGTTAAAAATGGACTGTTTCCTAGTAATTCTCAGAAGTGAAAATATCTATATTTTAATCCACTGGTAATTGAATTCACAAATGTAATCTTATTAAATTATTAAATGTTCTCTACCTTGTCTCACTATCAGTTTAGCTATAGATTGCAAGGACTTTTGAATCTGTCAAATAGGTCAGTTTGCACTTAGGTTTCAAGTAATTCCCCTTACTCATGCTGCTAAACGTGGCAAGTGTCATGATCTTCAAAATTCTAGGGAATAATTCCGATTAACGGATAGTGTGAAGGGAATAGGCCTCTCATTTAAATTAGATCAATTCCATTTTGAAATGGTGATTAGTTTTAAATATCAAGTTAATCTGAACTTTCCCAAGCTTCAGAACAAAATGTTGTTCTTAAAATGTCATGTCCTTGACATAAAGACTTTGCTAAGAATTCCAGTGGGATGCTTTTTATAGACAAAATTTAGCACTCATGATGTGACTTCTCCTTCCTTCTAAAATCAAGTAAACTCATGTAAATGCAGAAATAAAGAAAATTATAAAAGTTTTTTTCTAGTGGGCCCCTGGCAGGCCTAATCATCTGGAAAATGAAAGCCATTTTATACATCTTCAGCACTATGTTTTCTTAGAGGCATAATAGGACATAACAAAATGAGCATAGCATCTGTTCTTGTATGCTTGGGTTAAAACTTCTTAAATGCTAAGTAATTAGTTTAAGTTTCTGGGTTCTCTAGAAGGAGCAGCACTTAGATTTATGACCACACTTAGAGCAAATGTTTGAACTTATTGGGAAATTGAGGTTTGAAGTTTCAAAAATAATAAGTAATTGTTTGGAATAGTGCAGTGATCTTTTGAATTTAACCATTGTGTCAGTTCCAACTCATCTTTTATTAGTCATTTTTATTTCTATGCATAGCCGTGCTTTTGGAATCACTTTAGAAAATTTGAAGTTTTATATAATTTAAGTAAAATCTATCAGTAAGGTTTTAATGGAGATATTGGCAGATATATTTTGTTTTATTGGCTAAGCTGGGTAAAATTCTTTAATTTGAAGAAATACATTACATCATTCACAGATTTGAGTTCATATACTAAACTGAGTTCATGTACTATCTGAGGCACATGTTCTGACTCTGACAGAAGAAAGTAACTTTAAAAGCCTTTCTAGCTACATGTTTTTAGTGTACAAGCTGGCAAAATTTATCAAAAATGCATAGGAAAGAAATGTATAGTTCCCAGTGTGTGTCTTCTTTTTAAGAGCAGATTTAATTTGTGTTCTTTCTCTCATAATCAGCTCTATTACATTTAATTTTAAATGCTCTTTAAATATGAATGTCACAACAAAAAGATTATTTTGAAAAACTTACTATTAAAATCAAGTAAAAGCTATAAGACAGCCATCCCAACACATTAAAATTTACACTCACCTACACTCAGAGCAAAGTAAAGGCTATAATAGACTAGTTCAAACAAATTTGAGTTCATACAAATTACAACATAATTTTCTTTCAAAATATCTGTGGTTATTTTTTTAATTTTTCCCCTTAATTTTAGAGGGGAAGAAGGTTTTTTTGGTTGGTTTGTTGATTTTGTCTAGTTGTTCTTTTGTTTTTCATTTTCTTAAATTACTCTTTTAGGAATGCTGCAAGGAACAATAGGAATCCAGGCTTTGAAGATATGTTGAACTGCTGGTGGTAAAAATGTTATTAGTTAAGAGGCAAACAAAAGATAGGGATAGAAGTCTGAAAAGAGTATGAATATGAAACTTCAAAATTTATTTGAGTTCTAGAAAACAAACTGCGTCAGACACTTGTTGGGAGGACTTCTTAAAGAAATGATTCATTTATTGTCTGTGGATTCACAGAATTAGAATAATGTAACAATGAAATATTCTCATGTTTTTTTTACTGTATCTTTCATTTCCATGGCTTCTAAAGAATAGGTTATTTAAAAGAAGCATTTTTTTCCACTCATCCTTTTCTTAAATTCAGTGTGAACAAAAATCTATCATTCCTACTTCACTGCTGATCTAAAATCTTTCACACTTTATGAAAGTATATATAAGAAGTCTTCTGCCTCTGCTAGAAATAAATAAACTTCATGATTGAAAATATTCTGAAGTTTAAACACAGCTATAAATATCCTAAAAGCCTTTGAATCTCTAATGGTAGTTCTGGAGTTTGTGAGAACTGTTTCCTCAAATCTATTTTTAAAAGTGTTTATATTTTCTTTTTTCTAACTGACAGAGGATCATATAGCTTTTCCTTCCCACATAGACGTATCATTAGGTATCATATATTATTATTTCATAAACTCATAGAATTGTTTAGGTTGGAAATAAACTTCTGAGATCATCAAGGGCATTTGTAGCTCTTTGAGAATTTCACTAAAAGAATTTATAGAATGAAAATTTTAATTACATACTTTTCATTTACCTTGCACTAGTGTTCTTTAGATAGTTGGTATTCTTATTAGCAATCTCTCTAGCACCGAACTCTGCAATGGAAAAAAACCTTGGTATTTATATGTTGACATGATGAGACACATAAAATGTCATGATGAGACACATAAAATGTTTCCATTTCTTCTTGTGTTTGTGTGAGTAACGTGTGACTACCACTGGCACAGACAAAAGTAAACTGTGAATAAAAATTACTAGAAAATTTTCGGTGATGTGGATTAATTTTTTTTTTCCTGTTAAGAACTATATTTATTAGCCATTTGTTATCTCTGCTTGTAAAACAAGATTTTAGGCATGAACAACAGCTATTAGTTTTGGTGGTGTAACTTATATCTGTATAATCTATTGGACAGTCTAGAATTTTTCAAACACACAAATGGTTTTTGAGATACATTCTTAAGAAACACAAAGGTACTTTGCTATTTTTCTGTGTTTCTCAGTTTAAGTGCTGAAATCATCATTATTCATGCGTACTATTGATTATACAAGTGATGGTCAGTCAGTCAAAAGGTGAGTTGTCATTCATCACTTTTGACTGGAACAAAAATAACACAATTTATCTTTTGCAGATCAGAGGTTCTGAATCCATGGTGTTATTTGAATGAGTTTTTCAGGTTTTTTGTTTTATTTTCAGAAGGAACCTAAAGTAATGCTTTACTTTTTCTAATGAGTAGCTAAAACCACCTCAGATCTAAATATTTTCTCTGTATATTTGCTGCCAAATTGCAGCAAAAATGAGAAGAGAAGGCAAACCACAAGCAGAGCTGTCAAGGCAAAACACGGCTGCCTTTCAACAGCACACAAACCGGGGAAGAAGAGCAGGTCCAACGATGGTAACCAGGGTCAGCCACAGTCCAGAGTGACCAGAAATGTTTTCAGTGATGTGACAGATCCAGGGTCAAGCCAGGAAACAAAGTCAGAAGGCAAGAATAAAGAAGGTACCTGGATAGCTTCAAAGACGTGTGTTGGACTGGCTTTTATAGATCAGGCAAGGATCAAGGGCAAAAACTGGGGCTTCAACATTGCAAAGCTCGCATCAGTCTGATCCAAGCACGATGTAAAACCTGAATTTCAACACATCTGAGAGCTAGTTAAACACCTAGAGTGCAGAGTTGGGTGAGAGAGGTTGCAAAGCCTTTTGATGCACTCAAGTCCTTGACAGCAGCTTCAAAAGAGCAGGGTGGTTTGATTTTAAACTATTGACATAGTGGCCTAAAAGATTATATGGGATTTTTTTAAAAAATGCAGGTCCACCCACACAACCTGTGGAAACAGAAAAGTTTGAGCTTAAGAATTGGTAAGTGAACAAAAATAAAAGTCCTCAACAATTAATTAAAAAATTTAGTTGCAGAGTTTTTATTTAGTTCTGCTTTGCGATTTTGACTTTAATAATGTCTCTGCACATCAGGTTTGAATGCATGAGGCTGCTAAGGAAAGAGCTACAGGGAGGTAATTTGAAATGAAAAGAATATAAATAATATTGCTGAATGTTCTTCATAATATCAGTGAGAGGCTGAGAAGAAGACAGTAAACACAAGTACACCCTGGATTTTTAGGAGTGTTACATTCTCTGATCTTAGCCTAAAGGTTTGTATGATAATCTTACGCCTGTGAGTGAACTGTTTCCATGATGGAAATAGCTATAATCATAGATTCTTATGAAGTATAGCTGCAGGCTGATTCTGTGTCAACCTGCTGTGACTTCCACCAAGAGAAGAACCACCAGCAGGATTTTGTCATCCAAACCAGTTCTTTTGTTCTCAAAGAAACTATGGAGAGCAAATGGGTTTTGTTCAATTGCACAATGTTTTGGCAGTTTATGTGTTCCCCAGAACACAGGAATAAGTGTAAGCTTGACTTGTATTAAATAAAATCTTGTGGTACTGAAATAGTGATATTTACACACAAGAATGGGAAGTTCTTAGCTACATTGAACTCACGGGAGAAAGATTTGCTCCCCAGCAACATGTAATACCAGGTATGACATCTCCACTTCATAACTAACTTGAATCTAAAATGCTTTAATTTTTAAAATGAGATTTAATTTTTTTTTCGTTTTTCATAACATTCAAACTTATGAATCCTCAAGAAAAATATTTGAAGAATAAAGTATATTCATCCATGGAAGAAACAGCTGTGTGACAATTAGCAACTGCATTCCCAATCTTAACCAAGTAACTGATACTAAAGATGCTATTTGGAGTGTTAAATTAATGTAAGAGCATGCTGACTGGGTTATGTGGGACTCAAAGATGCATGGAATGTTCACTGGAAAACATGATACACTCAGGCATAGAGAGTAGCATACCTGCTTTGTATCAGTAGTCATAAAATGGATTCCATTCTGAGCTGCATTCAGAAACATTAATGTACAGCTGGGATGTACTAATAAGCCTCATCTGCCAGCTCCAGCTGTGAGCAGAGCTGACATAATTACTTGCCCTTGACATCAGTAGGCATGCCCAAATTTCCCTTAGTGTGTTAAATCCTACCCTAGCATCTCATTGCAATAAAGGGAAAGAAAGACACACTGTAAAGCATATTAATGGCTTTTGAACAGGGTCCTTTCATATCAGTATTTGCAACATTTTAAGTAATCTCTTACAAGCATGGAGATTTTTATTTTTTTTTAACAGGAAGAGTGTTGCATGCATTTTTCTATGTGTTAGAATATTGCTTTTACAGAAGACTAATTTGCATAAAAAATCCAGGCATGATAAAGCAGAAACTCAGAGACGTAAGGCTTACCTCCATCCCAGTTTTAAATTCATGATTACTTTAATTGCTGTGGCTTGAACCATATCAGCTGACAGGGCCCAAAGCGAGACAGAGATCCTGTGCCATTCGTTCTATGCTTAGCTAATTGTTCCTCTATATGACTTGGAATGAGAGAAACAGACAAGCCTCAGGAAGGACTATAATGAGATTGAGGGAGTTCTCAGTAGGTATGTTAGGTGTTTCCAAAGGACATGTGGTCTCTCTGTGCTTCCTGGGATTCCTGGAGGGACAGATGATCTGTGTTACCAGCATGAATATGTATTCTGCATGCCTGTTCATTCTGTACTTCTCCCTTTCTTTCATCTGTTTCACTGTTTGCCTTACAGCTCTGTCATCACTGAGCTCCCTGAATATCAAATAATAACGAAATCTGCAGCTAATATAAATAGGTTCCTTTGTCTCCAGTGGAAGTATGCTAATTTCCACCAGCCAAAAATCTCATTTTTATTACCTGATTTGTTTTCTAACTGCATTTCATATTTTTAAAATAATTCTCCAGCTAATATTTTTATTATGGAGAAATACACTTCTAAACTGTGAGTATCATTTCCCTGTGGTTCTTTTACAGTGGTTGCAAAGCAAAAGTGAGAACCATGATTATGTCATGCTGGAACACACATTTAACATGTCATAGATCTTTTGGTGCATTTCGAAGGAGGCAAGGTAGTGTTTGTTTTATTTTATTTTATTTGAGTTATATTTCCATTTTGATTACACAAAGTGAGAATGTTTAGAACATTTACTTGTTTTTAATAAAAATTTGGTTAATAGAATCTTATAAAATTCTGTTTTATCATGACACAGTGTCTAGTTTTGAAAGGAAGATAGTTACCTTTTTGTCATCAGAAAGTGTGTATGAGGGGTAATTATAGGGTATCACCATCTTTGTCAGAATATTGGCTAATAGGTCAATTTTTTAATGAGATCCATGGTGAAAAAATAATAAGAAAAAGAATAACATTTTGAAGATTTTTCATCTTATACTTTTAAATACATATAAATATGCATGTAAATATTAGTATTTGGGGAGTTCAGATTGATTTTTTTTCCCTTAATTTGTCTCAATCTCTGATTCTCCCTGGGTTTTTATTAAAAATCAGATTCCAGTTTTTATACAAACAGCATAACACCTGCAGAATACACCTAGGAACTGGAAGACCCAAGACCCAATTAATCTTCTGCAGAAGTGGTCAAAAGCATATCTTCCATATATCAAAACACTTGGACAAAGAGGAGGGAGATGTCTATCCTCTCCTTGAAACCTTCTAAAGTTAATTAGGCCAGAAAGAGAAAGCGCTACACTTTCTGATGGAGTCCTGGCTGACAGACACTATCATGCACACAGCTGACATTTTATCTGTTAGGGGACTACTGCTTTCATTAGAAAAGAGTGATTGAAAAGAATTATCACTAGCAAGGGTTATTATCTTTGAAAATATTTAACTTAACATTTAATTTAATATTAAAAATGCATTTAACTTTATTCTAAAAAAAAACACAACCAAAAAGCACATTCAGGCACCATTCTAGACTCTGGACTGGGCTAATGATGTCACTGTGCCTAATATGTTGGGGTCTTTGCCTACTTTACATATCTATCCATGAACCAAGAGAATTAATTTTCTGTTGGTGCTGAGAGGGTGTGAGATGATAGTTTATTTTCTTCTCCAAAGCAAAACTAGCTTTCTACCTTGCCTGAGCTGCTAATGAAGATATGAGGCCATTTGTAGAGGTCAGTGTAATGAAAAGAAATTGCTTTTTTTAAACACCTTGTTCCACTTCATGGTGGATTTCCAGTGTGATCAATGATCCCTGGTATTTGGTGGGTTAGGAAATGCTAAGGACAGGCAGGAGTTATTTATGTATTACCTTGTGCATCTAAGGTAGAGGTCTCATGCTTTGTAGCTAAAGAGATTGAGAGAATCGCTAACAAACCTTCCTGAGGACAGGGGAAGCACATCATACCAAGCTGTCCCCAAGTCCATATAGTCTCACTGACTACCTCCAAATTATAAAGACAGTTTACTCCATATTATGCTCATATTTCTTCACTCTATGCAGACTGATCAGCTCCCAAACCTAATTCACTTCGAACTGAGAAAAAATACTCTCTTCCTGTAATCCTGAGGACTTGCTCCCGTATAAACTGAAGGTTTTTAAAAGTTCTTTCTTGGTTGATTACGAAGTTCAGACACAAAGTTTACCAGTTGCTTGTGTTTTTTTCCTAAAGTTTTATTTTGAGACAAGATAATTTTTCCCTCTATTTATCCAGTCACTAATATAATGAAATAGCAACCATAAAATATTTTCTTTTTTTTTTCTTTCTCCCCATGACCTAGTAATATTTTCATGGCAGGATTGAATTTATATGCTGTTCTGTTCTGTGAAAACTTAATTTCTGTGTTTAGACATGACTTTTAAAAATTTTTTTAACCCCTATTTTTAAATGAAATAACTTATAAAATCCGGGTATTACATGATGGCTCTCTTTTCAACCTAACAAAATTACTGTATGTTCTACTGTAACTAGTTTATTTTGGGCAATGTGAGACAGTGATGAATTATTAAGTGATTTTATGAAGTGTATCAATCTGCTTCTAGTCATAGTTGCAACCACTAAATTCTACTACTTCTGTCTTGAAAAATATTAATTTCAAAGATGGTAATTTGTTTTTTAAAATAGAATGGGAGAATAGAAACATTTCTGCAATGGGGAACATTTTAAAGCCTTTAACAAAACCACCACATTTGTGTCTTTCTTCTATGTCCAATTTTCTTGTCCCTACTGTCTTTAATCACAGGAAATTTCTTTCCTTGAAAATTTCTGCAATGGTTACACCTTAAGAAAATGTGTAATGTTTTGGGTTTTTTATGTTCTCACTGAAATTGCTAGGGATGAGACTTAGGTCTAGTTTAGCGGGTTTAGTGGGTTCAGTCTTCTGTTGTGCAAAGTAGCCACTGGGAAGCAGGTATTTTCTTCAGTGCTACTCAACCTCATGTAGCTGACTGTGACTCCAAATGCCCAGTGAAATAGCTAGATCTCAGTATTTTTCAGGAAATCTGTCAGAAGAACATTAATTTTTAAAAAACGAAACAACCAGGTTTAATTCTCAGTACTCTATGGACTTTTTTCCAATTTGGGATGGACCAGATAATTTTCAGAATCAGTAACAAACCCATATTGTGCATATTAACATTTGCTGTCTATACTTTTTAGTATTCCAGCAGGGATGAATCAAACAACAATAATTTTTTTGTTTATCCTGTCAGTCAGCAAATTCAGTGTTCTCAAAAACAGAATGCAGAGCTGCTGATGGAAATGATACTGAGGAAAATATTCTGGGCATGTGAAAATCTTATAGGGCTTGGAAAGGCTAGAGCTTCCTAAAGAAGGTTTTAGGGGACAATTCAACTGCTGTATGAGTGAATATCCTCTTAAGGCTCTTTGAAACAGTTTAGTAGGTGTATGAAAAATGCTTATTCAAACAGGAGATAGGCCAGATTTGAATCAAAGAAAAGAGACCACGGAGTCCCAGAATTCCTTATTTATCCCTTCTAAGGTCCCTTGTCAAAGTGACCAAGAAGTGTTTTAAAAGATGTAGAAAAAAATATCCTACCTCCTGAAAAACATAGAACAAAACCAAAAATACTAAGTTCTGACTTTTATTCTTTATATAAAAAACCTGCCTTCACATCCATCAGGTTGCTTTGGGCTTCTCCTAGATGATTGTTAGAGGCAAGTGGGAAGAAATCGGAAGGTCCCTGACTGGCACTGTCCTGTTGGGGTTATGGGCTGTGTTTCTGTGCATGATGCATCGAGTGCAGCAATTTTTACTGCCTAACAAAGCATCCACGACTAGTATTTGGAGATTTATATTTATATCCCAAAGCCCTCAGCAGAAATATGAGAGCTTTTGACTCTTGAAGCTTCCTGTTCTCACTACCAGTATATGAAATGCTGTATAATCATGCAGAATCTATCTTTCTAGTTTTCATCCGAGTACTGTAAAAATGATGAAGAAACTTTAGACAGCATTACTTCAGTTCAATGATTAAAGCAAAGTTTTAATTTACATGATACAAAATTATCTGATAAGGAACTAGTCCCCTCCCTTTTTCTTTGTCTCCTAATGTAGATGAGATTCTAATACCATCTTCAACAGCCACCACAGTTTTAAAGACCCAAATATATTTGCAGTTTGTTTGGTTGTATTCTTGATGTTTCAGGTTGGAAATATCCTATCTGGTGTTGTATTAATGTTAGGCATATTAATATGATTTATTCTATTATTAAACTTTTTATTGCTTGTTGTTATATTGACTGTGTACACATAAATTATCAGGCTTGGTTTTTTCCCAAAATTTTTTACAAAAATAGGTCAACCAAGTAAGGCCTAGTAATCTTTTGAATCTTTTAATACAATATATGATGGGCTTGCTTATATTCCTTTAGAAAGCCTTAGTAACCTTGAATATTTTCTTAGCTTTTTCTCTAGGTCTGAGAACAAACAGTTACTCTAAATTTCCAACCTTCTCTATAAAAATGAAAAAACCTGCAAAGTTCTTGAAGTGTTGCTTTTTATTTGTCCTAAGTAATTTTAAGCTAATTCACAGGCTTGTCAGAGATATGGTTTAGAGATACAAAATTTCAACATAATATCCAATTTTTTCATTCAGTATTCTCAACACCAGTAAATCTATAAGAGCAAGATTGGCTAAACTAAGCTGTCCTCTAACATTATTTTTTATTGAATACATAATACTCCTTCAAACAGTTTTCTAAGTCCTTCCTTGCTTTCAGTCAAAAGGTTCCTAAAATTCAATTTTAGCATAAATTTGTAGCTTGGAAAAAACCTGAATTCATATAGTCATTAGCATACATACTCACCTGGAAAAGAAATAATAAAACTTTTTTATTTTACATTCAGAATTAAGAACTGCTGGACCAAATTATGCCACTGGTCAATATGCTGTGTTTCTGCTACACAGAGAAAGGAGCTACAGAGTGAAAAATTTTCTGATCAACTTTTGATGGGGAAAATGCTTTGCAAATCTTTGGGGACTACTGACTTCCTAATAAGGTTAGGCTTTATCTTACCTAATAATTTTCTTCATTGCTGTAATTCTGCATGATCACATTGTTCTTTTTCTTTGCTCAATCACTTTTTAAATTTTCTGTGATGTAACTTTTAGTATCATGCTCTATTTGGTTGGGTTATGGATTGTGCCTGTGATCTTTATTTGTAAGACTAGCAATACAGTCTTGTAGGTTGATAATTACAGGCATAGTTGTTTGCATTAGAAAGAAAGATTCCCTTTATTTTTTTAGCTAATATGAAGAAAAATTCATAATTGTATAAAACAAGTGACTTAATTTCAGTTGATAAAGAGATTGACACCATTGCTATCATTACAACACTCAAGTTATTGTACAAATCTACTGTAAATTCTAATACATACATACATTTTGAAATTTGTTAATCATGTAACAAAAATATTTTCAAATAATGCTTGACAGAACTATATTAATAATGTCTGTATTAACCAGACTAAAGAAAAGGCAGGTGCAAGTCCTTTCAACAATGCAAAAAATATGAAGGCAGATAGCATAGCATTGATGCAATTGATGATGATTTTTGTTTAAGCAAAACAAGTACTGCTTTTGCTAAAAATATCTTAGAGCCTTTAAATCATTGATCCAAAACATTCTTAGCAATTCTATTTCGGTCTCAGAGACATTTAGAAATTCTTACTTACAGAACAACTGCATCTCGATGAGGCTGAAAGGTAGTTCTAAATCACACAGGACATTTGTGGCAGACTCAAAATAGAATTTACATTCCTTAAGTACAAGGAATCATTCTCCATAGGTACAAGCCAACTTTTATTATAGTAGCACAGATATATTTTCCTATATCATTACTTTATACGCAACATACAAAAGTGCAAAGAAATCAGCAGCCTTCACTACAGAAATATATCTGTGTTTAGCTTTAATGTTTGTGTTCAGCTATTAGTTTCCTCTCTAATTAGTCAAGTGACAAGTCATTTTCATTTTCAAAGGCAAACTTGTAAAAAGAGTGAAACCCTATAATAAAATGGTACAGTGTGCCCTGGGAGGGAATTTGAGCCAGTGTTTCTGGTATAATTGAGGTTTAGTGTATTCAGAATTTATCTGTAGCTCTATTGCTGACTCTGACATTCAGCATGTCAGTTCAATGTTTTATGCTGTATTTAACCCACATTTAAAATAATACTAGTGATTATTACCCTCTTAACTAAGTGTTTTGAACTCTCAGGAGGGGAAACTGCTTAGTATTATTATTGACATGCAAATGAATTCATAATAGGGCTACCACAGACACTGCTTAATTAAAAATCTGAATCAAATTTAGTCTAAGATCCCAAGAAGGCAGCATAGAGGACATCCAATCACCTCCCATAAAAGGGGAAATATGAAAGAATTATGATGTCCAAGAATGAGTTTAATTTGGTCACTTCCAGCTCCCAGATGGTTATACATTTGATATAGTATTTCAATACTATACTTTTAAATCCTCCATCTTTTTTTTGGTCAAAATACTACACAAAACCAACAAAAATGTTACCTTGACTTTGAAAAACAAGCAGTAGAAATGATGAATAAGTAATAGAAAAGTAATATTCCCATGTCTTGTGGCAGAACAAGGAATTTTTAAATTTTAAGTCCTTATAGGAACAAGAAGATCACCTCATAGGTCACCTCATGTGCCAAAAGATGAGCCAGTGGGGAAAACAACTGGCCTGGCTGGGCAGAGAGCATTTGCAGGAACTCAGTGAAAAAAAAAGGGTGTATCACCTTCGGAAAGAGGGGTAGGCAACTCAGGAAGTGTTTAAGGATGCTTTTAGGTCATGCAGAAAGAAAATTAGAGAGGGGAAAGCTCACTTAGAACTTAACCTGGCCACTTCTGTAAAGGATAATAAAAAATATTTTTATGCATTGATAGCAAAAGGATGGGCAAAGAAAACCTCCTGATGATGATGATGATTGATGGAAGTCTGCACATGAGCCAGGATGGGCTCAGGTGGCCCAGAAGGCCAAGGGCATCCTGGCCTGTATCAGGAATACTGTGGCAAGCAGGATGAAGGCAGTGCCGCTTCCCCTGTACTCAGCACTGGTGAGGCTGCACCTTGAGTCCTGTGTCCAGTTCTGGGCCCCTGAATTTTGGAAGGATGTTGAGCTGTTGGAGAATGTCCAGAAAAGGGCAACAAGGC
>VZRX01003922.1:0-23329 GCA_013398075.1 Notiomystis cincta
TTTCTTTTCTTTTCTTTTCTTGTGACTGAGCCTTGGAATTGGTTATCCAGTAAGGCTGTGGGAGTTTCTGTCCTTGGAGAATCTTAAAACTCAACCAGATATTATCTTGAATGACCTGCTGTATCTGCCCCTGCTTATCAGGATCAATTGAAATAGATAGTCTCAAGAGATCATTTCCAGACTCAGTGATTCTGTGAATATAATTTTTGGTTATCCATATTTCCTGGGAGAAGGAAGAGAAATAAACCCTATAAGTCAGTTAAGTCACTAGATAGGATATTTAAATCAAAATTGTAACTTTATGCTGAGTGAAATAAAGACATGTAATTTAAACTCTAAATCTGGATTTTTCTACTTTACTGAAATGAAATTGGATCTCCTTCAAAAAGAGAAAACTTCTGGATGGAATATATCAAATACTTTATCTGGGAAAGACCTTTTAAGGATTCACTGCTCGTGAAGTCTTGGAAAATTACAGTGACAGAACATAGTAGCTATTCAAATGTGTCACTAATGATCATTTGAATGTGCCACATAAAAAACCCTTGACAGGAATATGTCATTCAGCTCAAACTGTACTCAAGCTCATACCTCTTGCATCTCCTTTCAAACATAAAATTGGTTTACAACAAAAGCAACACTCTGCAAATTAAGGCAAGACTGAAAATATTGCAGGATGGTGGGAAAATGTTACTGTTTTGAAATGGTGTGAAGGAATGAATATTGTCTCAGGTAGCAAGTTGATTACTTCATATCAGTAACAGAAAGAGTTGTTTAAAAAAAAAGATAATTTGAAAACTTAATGGAGCAAATAATGCTAAAGAATGTAGTTTGTTACTATCTAAGCAACATTAATAGATGAAAGCAGTATGAATTTGACCTCAGTAGTTTGACCTCCCAGTGGTTTCAACTGGATATCAAGGCTAGATTTTATTTACTGGAACAGCACTTTTCTTCTAATAAATGTACTTTTACAGTACTGTAGGAAACGAAAATTTGATGTAATTTTAAAAAGTGAATCATTGCACAGAACCACTGTACTTGCAACTGCATTATCTGTGATTCAATTGTATCACAGACACAATTGTTAACATAAGTGCTGTGAGATTAATCTTTTAATTGATGCTACACTTTGACACATGCTGCAAAATTTGTCAACTATACTTTAAATTGTCTTTCATCCCTCATTTTAAGTACTGTTGCTATCTGATGTCTACTTGCATGCTTTCAAAAATCAGTGTATATATATATTTTCTCTTGTATGTCAATATAAATAAAAGAAAAGAACACAAATAATGATAAAATTAAATGATTAATGCTTTTGTAGGAAAAAGGATATTCTGCATTGCTGTGAAACTTGTCACCTTAGGAGCTGGTTTTTAGTCTGAAGTTAAGACATCAAAATTTGTTATTTCAAGGGAAACTCATTAATGAACTGTATGGGTTTGAGGTCTATTTATTATTATTTATCAATAATCAGTCATAATCCTTGTTTTCTGTAAGAATTTTGTAGGTTTTGATTGTTAAGGGACATCCAATTGACTTGAATAGATGATCCAGTCACTAGAAAGAGTTAAATGGTAATTTGTTAAGATCAAAGAGTAATTTCTTGAAGGAGCAGCAAAACACAGTGCAAAATCTATTTCTTCTTGAGTAGTTCTGTGACACTGTGAAGGGAACAGCTGTGGATTTTTTTGCTGTAATGCTTGTTGCCACCAGGAATTTAACTCACAGTGTTTTATGAACACGCAGAGGTTCCAGGATGATGTGTTCACTTGAAACTATAGAGCTTTTTGGAAAAGTAAATGACTGCTGACTTATAAATATGCTCTCAGATTTGCATATATTAATAAAATTAGACTTAGGAGAGTGATAATTTAGTTTTGAGCTAAGTAACTGTGTAAAGTTTAATATTACAAAACAAGTCCCCAGAGGTTTTGATTCCCACAGCAAATTATTGAGGTCAATATTTTTTTTGTCTATTAGTAAAATATTTTTCCTGGAGGGGTGAGTTGGAATAGAGAATCATATAATTTTTATTTTTTTTTTTTTTTCTGTGATCGCATGATTTATTGGAATACTAGGAAAAGCATTCTGGAGAGATTAAATTGTAAAATCAATTAATTAATTAATTAATAATGGTATTCTTAATGCTGAGGGGGTAGTTTTCTCAATAACAGCAATGTAGCATGATTAAACAATCTGTTATTATTCATAGATTGAATACTTTAAAATCCTTTCCAGCCAGTAGGCTTTTACAGTTGCCCTGGTTTCAGCCAAGGACAGCATTAAGTTTTTGCAGTAGCTGAGAGGGAAAGTGGCTGAGAGGGCATGGCCAGGATACAGATATTATTGGATATCACCTCACTTCGTTGCTGGGGGCAGGGAGAAGGGACTCTGACTTCTGATAAGAAGGGCATGGTTTCCAGTTGGGAATAACCTTGGTGGAGGAGTGGCCCAGGTAGTGTGGTGGCAGTCCCAAGCCAGAGAGAGCGCTGGTGCGGCACCAGCTGGGGTCGGGCTGGATCGGGCTCAGTGAGAATTTTACACGTGAATCACTCTCTCTCTCTTGTACACTTTTGGTTTTAATATCATTACTGTTGCTGTTTGATTTCTTATCTCATTGTTTTTATAGTAAATTGTTCTTATCTCAGCTTGTGATCTTTGCGTTTTGTGCCTCCAGTTCTCAACTCCATCCCACCACAGCAGCAAGGGTGGGGGGAAGGGGGAGTGAGAGATTGGTATGTGATTTGGGACAGTCTCAGAGGGGGTACTGAACTGGGGACTACCATTCATAAACCATGACAACAATTAATACTAGTTCATATTAAAAACTTTATTCTAACATTGAGACTCTCAGAATCTGGAAATTGTAAAATTGTAAATTACAGTGTTTTGCTTCAGACAATTATGAAGGCAGAGATCAGATCAAAAATATAATTAGGAGTCAGGACCTTTCAGTAGCTTTTCCAAGGCCTATTTCTTTCATTATTTGTCTTCCCATGCTTCTTTAGAATAAAATATAATTAAAAGCGTGCAGAATATTTTGGTTTAACACTTAGGAAATTATTTTGTATGGGGAATATTTTTCTTTCAAAAATGTTCTGTAATCTGAAAGAGATATTTGTAATATCACTTAACTAGTATCAAGTCAAAGAAGGCTGGAAACACTGCAGGAGAAATATTGCAGTTCTTAAATGTTGTGGCTGCATGGAGTTGCAATACATAATGCAATATCCTAAACATTAAAATGTCTTGAACAATTTTAAAAATCTTCAGTCTATTCTGTGTATGTGTGTGTTTCTAGTATACAGGTTCAGTTCCAATGTTGCTTTTAAAATTTTCATGTTGATAAAAAGAAAACATCATCTAAAGCGGTTGATAAAAATTATACAGTAGATAAACTGAACCTGTGAAGCACCATCTGCCAAGAACAATTCTAGAGAAGATGGCAGAGATTGCTTTAGTTTACAATATGCAAATAAGATCGGCATCTGCCACAAGTATTTTCACTGATTTGTGATAACATCAAAGGTGGAAGTAATTTTCTCATGTGGTTCTAGATTTTAGGAGACAAGTGTGGGAATTTGGGTTTTTTTAGTTACATCTTAGTTAGAAAGAAGTATCATGCAAGTAAAGAACCATTTCCTGTAAGAATTCAATCACAAAATTGGTTCAATCACTGTAACACTAGAAAATTGACAGATTCCCAGGACTGTGATACCCATATTGTAAAAGTATTGATTTCAAATTCTGTTATAGGAGGTCAAAAGAAGAGATTTAAAAGTTTTTCTGTGAGGTGAACTTTGACCAAGGCAGAGATGTGCATTTACTGCATGTGCTAGCACCTTAAAATTCCCATATAAATTACAAAGTATAATGCTAATACTAACTGAAACTGAAGAATTGTACTTAATCTACACAAATCCACCACAGTAATCGACTGTATTTTAGCTAAATTTTGAGCTAGAATAAACAGTTTCAATATAGCTTTTAAAACTCTATTTCCTGTACGAGGCTGAACATCTTGTGTTTCTTCAGATTGATGTGGTTAAGGAGATTCTTAAAATATTGCTAAAGTTCAAAGATTATGTGTAGATAGCTGGCCAAGAGAAGCAATTTTCCCTCTGTATTGATGAGGCCTCATCTTGAATATGCTGTGCAGTTCTGGGCCTCAAAATTTAAGAAGAATGTGAAGGTAATTGAATGTGTCCAGAGGAGGACAACAAAGGTCATGAAAGGGCTGGAAGGAATGTCCCTTGAGGAGTGGGTGAGGAATTTAGACTTGTCTAGTTTGAGGAAAAGGAGGCTGAATAGTGACCTCATTTCTCTCTACAGCTTCCTGACAAGGCAGGGCAGAGGGAGGTCTTGATCTATTCTCCCTAGTACCCAGTGATCAGACACCTGGAAATGGTTCAAAGCTGCACCAAGAGAGGTCCAGACCGGACATTAGGAAGCATTTCTTCATAAAGGGGTAGTCAAATCCTGGAACAGGTTTTGTAGAGGTAGTTGGTGATAAAAACTTGTCAGTGTTTAAGAGGCATTCAGACAA
This sequence comes from Notiomystis cincta, assembly GCA_013398075.1. Classification (NCBI taxonomy): domain Eukaryota; kingdom Metazoa; phylum Chordata; class Aves; order Passeriformes; family Notiomystidae; genus Notiomystis; species Notiomystis cincta. The sequence continues at coordinate 4,553 of VZRX01003922.1, forward strand.
TGCCTATAATAACATGCTTTAACTTGATCAACTCTGAAGTGTTCAGGCAGCTGGATTAGGTGATCGCTGTAGGTCATTTCCAACTGAAAAAGTCTACTGTATTGCAAGAAAAGAAATAAGCTTCCATTAGGACCCATCAAATGCTGCTTAATGGGAATCAGTTTGTAATAGCCAATGTAGACAATGAAGTCCTGGAAAAGTATTCACTGCAGTAAAAGTCTATATTTGGTCACCTGTGTGATTCTCTAGGGTCTATTTACTGTGTTCAGATATTCAGTTCAGCTGCCTGTGTGCTTACATCCTGTGCTCTCCAATATTTTCTAAGATATCAAAGACACCCACAGAGTACTGATGATAGGATACAGGATTTAGAGAAGAGGCAGCTGAAGTTAAAGTGAAATACCTGTGGGTCTCTGAAATGGCATGAGATACTAAATTTACACATCTATTCCCTCTGTTGTGGGACTTTACATCTCAAGCACTGGGTCATGTACCTAAACATAAGAATCTTGCATTCTTTAGATTATGTGACACAGTTTCAGCTAAGGCTGGCAGATGTATTACAGATGTCCTACAGAATACCTAAGTCCAGCTGAAGATGCAGCCTAGCTCAAACAGAGTAACACATATCATCTGAACAAGCACTAGAAATCTGTGTTTAGGCAACTGAATAGAACACTTTGTATTTAGATGTATGAGCAGAAATCCATTTCTACATTTAGGCACCTAGATGTAAGAGTCTTACAACTTAGAGACAGGTTCTATAACTTCCATTCATGTTGTTTTTGATGGTATTGATAATAGATCATCTGGACTTTCCCAGTGTCAGGAAGAGCAAATTTCAGGATTTCCGACTTCTAGCATTCCAATTTATTTCTTATATGGCCAAATTCTGGATTTCTTGGATGCTTGTTTTAGTTATTTTAAGAACATGACCCAAACTATATGAAGAAACACAGCCCTATAATTTGGACCATAAGTGGAAATCAGTTTTTGATTGTTGACTCCTTTGTATTAAACTGTAATACTAATCACTATTACTTCCAGAAGACATTGAAAATAATGGAAATTATTGAAACCATGGTGGCATTTGGATCATTAAAACTTAAAGCAAATTAACTACTGTAAGAACAGTATACAATGGGAGGAGTGCTCAGCTGACAAAAAAAAAAAGTAACAGACTTAAAGCATAGTAGTGATAGTAGCAAAGTATAGGACACCTAAGTGAATTAAATTTTGGATTTAATCCATGAAAATATTGATAAACCAGATACTACAGATTCCAAGATATAATTAATTGCAATTACAAGTCTGCTAAAAAAGTTGATCATTCCTTGCTTAGGCATTTAAACAATCAGTCTCTGTTTTTAAAACTTCCAAGAATCAATCTGTGTCTCATACTTCAGGGACATTTTTGCTTTTACAGCACTCCACATGCTGGAATACCTTCCCCTTCAGCAATACAAGCCAAAGAATAATAACTGTTTGGTGGAGGTAAAAGCAATGATAAAGATGTCCTTTTGATTCCTTTCCTTTCCTTTATGATAAAAAGAGAGAGGAAAACCATTTTAACATTCACATGCAACACAAAGTCTAAATTATTTATTTTCTTTAAAAGCAGACCCAATCCAGCTGTTTATCCTATATAACATTTATTCCTATTTCAGAGATTTGAATTAAGAAGTTATTTCAGTTTCATGGTGCAAAGGAACTGATTGAATTTTGGGTATTTTTCCTAAGTCTCTGTGAGTATATCAATACACAGCAAAATAAGTCTAGAATTTCAAATAAAACAAATATAGATTATTCTAAATTATTCTAGTGTCTCAATCATATTGTTGAGATATATATAGATACCTCATTGTAAAAATTATTATAAAATTACAGTTTTGAAGCACATAACTAGACAAGAACAGATTTTTGACAGAAAATGTTGCATCTGAATGAATGGCATAGCACATTCTGAGTGTGCATTTATAAATATATATAAATAATTAATTTTCATAGGTTTAGTGGCTTGTGAAATTGATAACAAATAGAAGACAACATAGAAATATTGTTATTAAATATTGGATCATACAAAGAACAAAAAGCACCATAACCAGAATCTTAAATTATTTGTATTTACTCAGTTTATAAAAGTGTTCTTTTTATAAGAGCATTAGCATTGAATACTTTTAAAACATGTTTTGTTGGGGTTTTTTTGGTTTGGGTTTTTATTTTTTTGCATATGGTAGCTACATTACTGTACCACAGGTGGTAGCAGTAAAATTTTATTTTGATCAGTTTCTGTGTACAGGTGGCAAAATTAGCAGATTAGCTGAATATAAACAACTATGTTTTTACTAAATTTTCTGCTAGAAAATTTGTTAGTAATAAGTCCTTATAAAAAGTGCACAAAAAGTTGTTTAAATTGTTGTTTCATTTTAATTTGTGTTGTAGTCAAGGGTGCTGAGTTTGTCTAGATTTATATTTTTTTCTAATTTAAATTTTTCTAAAATTTCATTAGTCAACTGCAGCAATGTCAATGAAAATTAAAAAAAAAATCATAATGACATAATGGCTTTAAAACTACAATCCCTGAACCTGCATAATTTCAAGGGCTTTAGTCCAAAGAGAGGAAACAAGTCTGTGGACATCTCCACTGTTTATTTTTTTCCTTGACTTTTATTAGAAAAAAAAGAACCTCTAATATAGAGAGACTTATTAGTTATGGTCAAATATGTAAGCCAGCCATGCTTTTGAAATTATCCCTCATGCCAGTATAAATTCCTGAATTCTTAAATAAGAAAAAAAAAAAGGGGGGGGGAGGGAAGAGGATTATTTGTTTTTATCAACATACTCAAAAGTAGATAATAGTAGATGTTTATATTTACGAAAGCAGACTGAGTTAAGCATAATGACTGAACTGAAAACTGAAAAATTATCGTTATCTGCTCGATTCTCATTCAGAAAGAAGGAAAACAGTGAATTTCATGTTAGTAATTGTTATATTGTAAATATAGAATTAAAATATAAAATATTTACATAATAATATATGTGAAAATATGATACATCATGAAATCAATAATTTCATCTGAATAGGATCATTTGAGAAGTTTTAGTCAAGAAGATTGTAAGCTACAAAGAAAATACATACATCTACACACATCTTTATATATAACAAATTGATAAATATTTTTTAATATATTAGAGATAAATGAGAAATATAAATTTTATAATAACTATGTAGTAATATATATGAACAAAAATATTCCTGCAGCTAAATATTTTTTCAAATTAAGTCAATGAGATTTTTTTATCAGACTTCTCTTTGTACTGTGAAGGTATAACTATCATAGTAAGATGAAGGAGCGGTGTTGCAACTACTGAATTATGGAAATTTTTTCAAGGAGATTTACTGATTGAATTTATAAACAAAATCCTGAACACTATGGATAAATGTAAAATTTTAGTGATCAATTTATCACGGATAGATTTCAGTAAATTTCAACATGTACTTTATGTTAAGTATCAGTAGTATTTTGCAGAAATAATAGTATGTAGGGAACAGTCTTTAACACTGTAAAAATAAAATCCAGAACAAGCATTGAACATGAGTTCCCTACAAAATTGCTGATTTAAAGTATTCATGATATAAACGTTGAGTGCTCTTGATGGTTTGTTTTGAGTATTGCTAAAGGAGGAACAGAAACACTACAAAGAAACAAAAATATTGCAGCATTTGTTGATAATCTGTGGTAATTGCAGCATATATTTTCTTCTCTCCAGACATGGAAATTTATCTACAGCATACAGGACAGTGTTCTGGAGTCACCACACTCTCTCTATACAGTTGTCTATCAAATGGACACATTTTTGAGCAAACCAAATTCCTTGTTAAACAGATGTCTATTCCTGGTTGGATGAATCATGTATCGAAAGTTCAGAGCAATGAACAATATCCACAGTATAGACCTTTAAAGTTAGTTGCAATTAATTACATTCTGAGAGTGATCAAAGTGATTAATTAGAGCGTTAGTATGCATCAGCCTATACGAAAATCAGTAAATTTCAAATAATATATTTATCCTTGCCATAACTTTCTGAGTATCTTGTGGCATAAGTGAGACAATTTCTCAGCAGTCCAACTGATATTCATTCTTTTCTCTACTTGATAATTTTCTCTTTTATAGCTTACCAGCTGACTCCTTTTTAAGGTCATAGAACCCTTTTATTCTTACTGAATTCAAAGCTCCAAACATATTTTTAATTGCCAAAAATAGCATAAATGCTATTATGCCCAGACATATTTCTGTGTATTCCATTCATTAGTTCATTATCAAAACAAAAAACATTTATTGTTTGCATCTCATTGCTTATATTACACTGTGTGCAGTGGTTTAGAGACAGAAAGAACAAATATCTAATGTATATATACTTTCATTTGATATTCTTGTCTGATAGTATGCTTCCTTGTAGTGAGGGAATGTTTTTTGCTTTTGGGAGAAAAAAACCTTTATGAGTTAGGAAAGGACACCTTCTGCAACTAATAGAGCATTAACAAAGAGGAGTACAAAAGCATTTTGGCAAAGAAACAGCACTAACATATATCACAATTTTCTCAGGGAAACATCTTTGTAGTCTGAGAGGTAATTAGGACAACTAACTCTCTCTTCAAGGAAAGAAAGGGCATTATTTCTAAATAATTGAAGACAATAAAAATCAGCAGTAGGCAGCACTCCAGTGAGCTAGAATTTGGTCAGACTCTTTTTTCTCCTAAAGTGCAGATGGACTTGAGTTTCAATCAAGTTAAATCTGAGCCTTTTTTTCTCTTTTTTTTTTTTTTTTTTGAGGAGGGGAGAGGGGTGGGAGTGTTGTTGCCTTGATTTTTTGTGCATGTGCAATGTTTACATAATGGGTCATATGAAAAATTGAAATACACAGTTTTGTAAAGTAAATGTAATAGTTAAATTTTAAAAAATGCGTAGAATACTTTCCTGCAAAATTTAATACTCTTTTCATAAGTAGTGTGCAGATCATAAAGAAGAAAGGCTAAGAAAAGAAGAGTGGAAGTCTGACAGAAAAAGTCTGTCTTTATAAATTTTCCTTACATTTTGTCGTCTCCCTATTTAGCTGGTTTTTTTTTCTCTGTGATGCATCCAGGTTCAGTGGTTCACAGCCCAATTTTTAACTATCCATCTCATCTTTGTGAATGCAGTTGGTCTCTGAACTGCAGACAAAACATTGAAGAATCAGGTAGGAATAGTAAATCTCACAATTTCCCCCAAAATGCTGTCACTTGTTCAGTTAAATTTTTTTCCAGTTAAAAAACAAAACTAACCCAAACCTCAAGAAATACCAGAAATAATTGATTTAAAAATAAATATCTGCAAATGCAGTGGATCAAACCTCAAAGACACTAAAAGGTTTGTAATATCATTTTCAAATAACAAAAATGTTAAAGAACTTTACTAAATCTTGCATAGGTACTTTTATTTTAGTTCATAGCTCAAAGCAATAAGATATTTTATGCTATTTGTATACCATAATCACAAATATAAATCAAGTAATTGATTTCTTTTTTTTTCCCTACTGCTTTTCCTTGCTTTTAAAAATCTTTAACACAAACTTATTTTTTTGAAGAAAAATAAGGACTGTGAACTTTGTCATTGCTTCTCATATATTCAGGCTTCAGAGAACAGTAAGTACAATTTTTTTCTGATAGACTGATCACTTGGAACTCTGATTTTGCCTCCTCATGACTCCTTGAATTTTTTTCAAACTACTACAATCACAAGTTGGAATCGAAAGGCAGATAAATACTAGAGAAAACATCTCTGTCTCATAGTCTGATCTGCCAAAATTTAGCCTGCATTCAGTGTTTTCTTTGGCCTGAATAAACAGCATTGCAAAAATCCAAGAAGAGACAACCTTTAAAGTAGCACAGATTACCGAAAAAAGAGTAAGCTAAAATTACCAGATGAATTAATCAAAGATATTATAGTTGTAAATATGCAGTTAAAACTACTGAATTTGCAGTTGCCTTGATAATTTCCAATTAAGCATCTGAAGACTAACATATTAGCATATCAATAAGAAGATAATTATATGTTCATTCTTTATGTAAAATTGTGTTTTTTACACGGTGACTTAATTTCACATTCATTACCCTCGCTTTAGTTTTACATCTTGTGTGTACTTTCAAGCGTATTTCTTTACAAGAACTCTTTAATAATAAAGCTAGTTGCAAGTATTATCAGTAAAGTAAATATTATTGCCTATCAATATATAAATAGACCAAGTGATAGATCAAAGGACAATGAAGTGATGCTAGACTTTCTTAAAGTGTAAAATGTCTGTCTAGTTAATGTTTTATTTTAGCAGTAACTTACAAAGCTAATCTTAAGAGGATTCTAAGGAGACGTTATGAGATGGTATAAAGCAGTTCTTTAGAGCCAGTTATTTAAAAAAGGTCTTTGATTAAAATCCTTAAGACTTTGATAAGAACAGAAATATATTTTGGTAAAAATCATGAAGAAAGAAAACTGTTTAGTAGAACACTGGTAGCAAAGAGCAGAACGATGGAGAAAGATGGTAGGTAAGGTTAAAAAGAATGGCTGGAGTTAAAAATGGTATCTTCTTTAGATTTGGCTGGATAGAGTTAATTTTCTTCATAGTAGCTATTTTGGGTCTGTGTTTTGAATTTATGCTGGAAACAGTGTTGAGAACAAGGATTCTTTCCTTATTGCTGAGCAGTGCTTACATATAGTCAAAGCTTTTCTGCCCCTCACACCACCCCAACAGTGAGTAGGCTGGGAGTGCGTGAGAAATTGGCAGGGGACACAGCTGGGACACCTGACACCAAGTGACTAAAGGGATATTCCATTCCATATGGTATCATGCTCATCATGTTCATGGGAGAGAGGTTGACAGTGGAGTGCTCTTGTCTAGGGACTGGCTGGGCATCATTTTGTTGGTAGCAATCATTTTTATTTGTGTCACTTGTCTTTCTTGTGTTTTGTTTTCCTCTCAATTCAATTTTACTTTTTCTAATTTTGTTTTAATTACTGAACAGTTTTTATCTCAACCCACATGTTTTCTCACTTTTATTTTTCTAATTGTCTTGCCTCCATCGGGCTTGTGGGGAGGGGTAGTGAGTGAACAAGGAGACATGTGATGCTTAGTTGATAGTTGTGGTTAAACCATGACAATAATCCCTGCATCTAATCCCAGTTTGCAATGTTCTGTGTTTTGGAGCTAGTTTGATAGTTTGTTTCTCTGTGTACTATGAAGAATTAAAGCCCAGTACAAATTTAAGTACTTTAACAAAGGAAAATAACCTTGATTTTTTATACTCTGTAGTAGTCTAACACCACCTGAAGGAATAACTCATGAAGTAACATTCTACAGACACCATTAAACTGTTAAAGAATTTTGCAAAATGTAATTATTTCCTTGCTTATCATTAAAAATGTTGTGTTCAAGAGAAATGTTATAGATTGATAGGTGAATAAATTCATTTTCCTGTGAAGGGCAATATATAAGGTCTGAGTCTTCTCTTAATTAGTATGAAACTGAAAGGAAGATAATGAAAATAAAGAAGTGATGATGACACTACAACAGCAAGAGAACACAAAGATTATATATATATATATATATATATATTTATGTATATATATATATATATATAATCTTGAATTTTCATTTGACTAAATCAAAAATTATAGATCTTAATCTAGGTCTTTGAAACTGTTAATCTAGAAAGCTAAATTATTTTAAGTAGTTAAACTATTTCAATTCTAATTCTTAAGACATGTCCAAATTGTTTGAATCCACTGGCTGCAATGTTTTTCTCTTCCCAGCAGCTTAAAAAATTAAAATCTCATTCAAGTTCCTTCATATTGTTAAAAAAAAAAGAGAGAAACTTTGTCTCCTTTTTTTCAAAACATTCCTTTTTCCAGGAATAGGAAAAGAATATTATTCATAACATTTTCTTTTTTTTTTTTATTTTAGAATTTGGTGTTAATAGCTAAATTTTGATGTATGCCTCTTTCTGTTAATAGGATTATCCACTGAAACACAAAGTGGACAATTCAGATAAAAGTCAAAGTTTACATTCCCTTCTTTTGGTTTTGATGGATTGTAGCAAATTACATTATTGATTCATTGAATTAAATGTATACCATGAGTAATGTTTACAAATACATAATTCCTCAGCAAATGGATTAGAGTTTAGATGTATTACCTAAGTGTTCTTAGTATATGATAATCTGAGAAAGAAAGGACATTTTACTTTCTCTTTTAGGAAGACAGTAATATCTCAGACTAAATCATGTTAACAAGAATATAATAAACAAAAGCAGTTATAACTGCCACAATTGGGCAGTCTGTTCTTGGGCTCTGGCACCCTCACAGAAAAGTTTTTCCTCATATTCTGATGAAACTTCCTGCGTTTTTGTTTATAGAATACACCCCAGGATATCACTGGCCTTCTTGACAACTAGGACACATTGGGAGCTCATGGTTAACTTGTCCCAGGACTCCCAATCCTTTTCTACAGAGCTCCTTTCCAGTAGGTCAGTCCTAACCTGTAATAGTGAGTGGGGTTATCTCTCCCAGGGTGCTGGACACTACACTGACCTCTGCCCACCTTCATTAAGTTTCTCTGGTGGATAATCTAGCCTATCAAGATCTCACTGAATGATAGCAGGTCCTTCTGGGGTGTCAGCCACTCCTCACAGTGTTCTATGAACAGCAAACCTGCTGAGGGAGCAGTCTGCCCCTTTATCCAAGTCACTGATGTATGAATGAACTGGCCTGGACCCTTAGGGACCCCTGGGGAGCATGGCTTGTAACATGTGCTCTTCAAAGAGTCAGAAACTAGTGCTTTCTTGAATATACTAGCATATATTCACCATCTTTTCTAATATTTCTATCACACAATAGACTCTCATGCACTATCTTGCAATCTTTTTCCCATTATCTGGCTTTTTATGTGATGGTTGCGATTACTTATGTGAAATTCCTGACTACAGCCTAAGCATACATTGCATTCTTCTTCCCATTTTTCTTATGGGATCATTAAAAACGTTAAAAAAATATAATTATTAAACACTTGTAGTCAAGCAATAACTTAAACCAGAAAGAGTTAGGATAGAGCATCCTTCATCCATAATGTATAATTCAGTCTTCCATCAGGTGACTTTATATACTTTTCCCTTTTCTTCCAGAAGGATCTGCTATAGTCAGAGTACAAAATTAACCATATTCAGTTATCATTCTGTGCTTTTTTCTTTTTCATATCTTGCAGTACTTTCCTTCTTCTCCCCATGCCTGAAGCTTCCAGTAACTTTAGCACTTCCTAGAATGATAAGCATTTCTGCATAATTTATCCCAGTAATTAAGCCATAAATTTGTCAGACATGCAAAGTATAGAATGTGTTATAATTGCCACTTTTGAAATGAGAGGATTAAGTGATTTGCCTACTATGATGCAGAAGCTTTCCTATGGTGGAAGGGATTGAATTTATTTCTTTATCTATTCTGGCAGATATGATCTAAATTATTTCATAATAGCATATACTTCTTTCTACATAATCAATAATTTCATCTTGACATGTTTACGTTTGCTTGAATTCTCATTTTATTTAGCAGATTAAAAGGAAAAAAATAGCTGACTAGCAGATGAAAACATTCCAGTTGAGCTTCTGAAGACCAAATAAATTTTCTTTCTCAGTAACAGGACTGAGTGTCTCTCACCAGTATCCTCCTTTGAACCCTTTGCCTTTCATTCACACAGACTAGAGAAGATGCAGTGATTCTGACTCAAAGACTGTTGTAGGCTGGGGATTTAATGATCCACGTAACACCTGACCTAAGAAGGCAGGCATGGTTGCACACACATGGTTGCACACACGTGGTTGCACACACTGATTGACCTCCTGGGTTGTGCTGTGCTGCCCATATTCCTTCACAGATATGAACCTGGGTAGCTGATGATAATGGAAGAGCCTGCAGGATGCACCCATTTGGCAATACTCATATAGACACTGGTCTATCTTTGCTTTTGTCAAGAAGTGAGGCAGCATCTCATAAAAACATCCTTTCCTATCACAGTCCTTACTAAAAGATCTTATAAAACCTGTGAGGACCACATTGCCCAAAGCTGTCCCCTTGGACAGGACCTGTTCAGCAAGCCATGGCCACACTAAGAGGTTCGTCTAACACTGCATCAACTCAGGGATTTTAATATCAGGACGTAAGATTTTAAATCTAGTTTTGTCTTTTTTAGAAAATTAATTAAATATGTGTATTACTTGAGAGAGTTTGATCCTTTCTTGTGGCACCCAAAAAAATCAACACCCATTGGTGCAGAAGAAAAGAGGAGAAAAGCAGACCATTTATGTTCTTAAACTTTTGTGGAGAACTTATCATTCTGGGAGAAAAATATTATTTATTTTGTCATTATTTTATTATAAAAGTTTCAATTTACTCAATTTATGTTCAAACAAACATTTGCTTTGCCTTCTTAAGAAATAAGAATATTCCTTCTTTCTGCAGTCCCACGAATGATAATGCTTTGTTAATAAAGTTTGGAGGATGCAGAAATAGAAAAAGAATGATAAATAATTATAGATAAACAAAATTCTAAAGCCTAGAGTATGTATTTTTATATGAACAAATATAACTGTGCATGACACAAATTTGGCAGAATAGCAGTTTGTGAAGTTTCACCTGATTGAGCTGAAGATGCTGGTGCAAAACCACCTGCAATACAAACTTCTGTTTCCACCCATGTAGTGACCTATCATCCTGCTTGAGTGATGTGATTCCCTGAGCAAGTCTTAATTGTATGAAGATCTCTATAAATTATTGATTTTTTTATCCAACACTCATAAATGTCCATGAAAGAGGTGATATTTCATATGGGAAATAATAAATGTGAATATATTTGATAACTTCATTGACCTACTTCATTCCTCTGATTTAGTATAAATCCCCACAGCATTTTCCAACACCTGAAATTCACATCAAGTGTGACAGATTGTAAACATTTTAATACTCTCTTATCTCTAGAGAGAGGGGAGTTTGTGCATTTTCTGTAAGAACAAGCAGTATGCCTGGTATTGAAAAGGAGAGGAAATTTCAAAAGATTGTTGATTTTGTCAGACAGAAGTGGAGATTAAGTATTTCCAATTCAGAAAAACAGGGAGCAGTAGCACAGAAGGGCTTCAAAAAGCAATCTCCTACAGAAAATAAAGGAGACTATGTAGAATTCTGTGCCGGTTACTGAGTTGACTGAAATCAAGCCTGAAAGCATAGAGGTTGAAAGAAAAGAGTAAAAAGTTAAAGAGTTGTATAAAAGCCCCTTCCTTTCCTTTCTTCCACTTATTACACTTTACACTGCTAAATAAAAGATACTCAGGAGCCATTTTCTCATTATTCAGGGTATTAGTGCAATTCCTGCTGGTTTGGACCCCTGCATCACCCTTTCTCAAAGTTGTGTCTCCTATAGAGAGGGATAGGCCTCAGCAACATGACCCACTTGGATTTAGTCCTACAAATTGGTCTCTCATCCTCTAGTTAAGTGCTGAGATATTTTATTATTTTGTTGTGGGGTTTGTTTGGGATTTGCTTTTAATTTTGTTGTATGGGTTTTTATGTTTTGGTTTTTTTTTAAAGCCTGACCTTTTTATTAGGAAGCCTATTGAGAAGAGAAGGGCTAGGTATATCTGTCTGTGATCTTTTTCCATTTTGGTGCACAGGGAACTCTAAAAAGAAATTATTAGCATGTCTGTAAACAGAGTTCAGAGTCACTAATTGAGTAAAAGCATGAAAGTCAGTGACAAATGGGAGGTAAGAACAGTGCAAAAGCTGTAAGAGGTGCATATGAGCTAGATCAGATCCAAAAGGATCATAACATAATGGAGTAGCACTGTGCCTTCATTGTTAATAATTTCAGAAGCAAATTTTTGATCCAATTATAAAGCTGAGAAGTGCCACATGATTCAGGAGTATCAGAAACAATAAGAGGCAAAAATAGGAAAATCTTCTGCTCCTTTTATTATAGTGCAAAGATTCACTCAGTATTTTAGTAAAAAATTCTAAGGCAGATGTGTAAAAAATATAAATTGTTGTAAAATTCTGTTGATTTTACCAAAGATAGATTACACTGAACTAGCATGAAGTTTCTGTGATAAACAAAATTGTTCCTAGATATGAGAAATATGGTAGATCACTTTTTCCTCCAAGACAGTGAAATATTTGCTATATTATCACATGGAATTGGAAAAGATAAGCAATAAAGGACAGCTTGCAGAGTGGTTGATGGCTATCTCATAGGAAGATAGAAACAGGTAATACTGGAAGGAGAAATATAAGTGAAATAACTAGTAAAGATAAACAGATGTTTCTCTGAATTACCTTGGAATAAGATTTGGGTATGTGCAAATGAAATTTGCTTCTGAGACAGCTTTTGAAACTCATTGTGAATACTTGTCAGTATAGAAGGTTATTATACCACAGATAAAAAATGTTGCAAATATTAAACAAAATTAAATGTAAAAATGCAGATAGTATAATTGTTGACTAAGGATCTAATCACAAAAATGTTGAATACAAACCATGACCCTATTATTAGATAAATACTGGGAAAGAGAATTGTCTAATTAGGGATTTCATCAGAGTGTGACAAAGGAATGACGAATTAATCTGTAAATATTTTTTTCCAACACGATAGATTAAACAGATAAGTGGGATCCTTGTCTCTGTTCAAAGACTTAGTGGACCTTTATAGAAAGTGCAGCATATAGTTCTGGTCATCCATGGTTCACAAGGAATGGACTCAAACTTAGCAAGTACAAAGAAAAATTAATAGTTTGAAATGAAATTTTTCAATCAGAAAATAACATAATTTGTCTTGTTCATAACAGAAAAACAAATGCTAAGGGAGATTGTGATTGATGTCTATAATTATATAAAAGTACTATTTGACTTCAAAGACAGCTTTAGTAAAAATAGAAATAAATTATGACAAATAAAAGAAACCAAAAAACAAAATCAAAAGTTAGATTATCTTTATCATGAAGAAAGTTCTCTGAAAGGACTTTTAAGATTTAAAAATATTTTCCTTTCCAAATGCAGGTTTATAAGTGAATAAAAAACAAGAAGGTTATTTGTCCCAGAAGAACAGATCCAATGACCCTTTAATAATACAAAGTACATGGCATAGTAGAGAGGGACTTAAGCAATACTTCAAGGAAGGTTTGAGTACCCACAGCTTTTAAATTTACATTTGTGTTTAATAATTTTGAAATAAAGTCATGTCCTGAATAATTTCATATCTGGTACCTAAAAAGGCAGTAAGAAAATAAGACTCTCAAATAAATTTCTCCTTTCTTGACCCCAAGCCTGACTTAAAATAATGCCCTTCATTGATTGTCTCTGTAATTGATGCTATGAAAAAAATCCCAGTAAATTCCAGTGGAGAAAAGGTAGCCATTAGACTTTAGAATATCTCTTCAGTATTGGATGAAAATCTGCTACATGGACTTAGTTTGTTACAACTATATGACATAAAAGATCTTTGTGTTGTCCATAGTTTATAATGCAATTGGGTAACCAAATCTTTTCTTTAGAGAAGCAAATAAAAAGAAATAATAATTTTTTCCCTTCATACATACTGTTAGTGTGAAGTATCTTTAATCCACATTTCGTAAATATGAGAGAAATATTTTATGTCTGCTTGTCTATAAGAAAATTTTAGAAAAATGTGAAACATGGTTCAGAAGTGAATATCTGGACAGACACATCAATTTTCGTGTTAAATGTCCTTGGATTTGATAGGAATGACATCAGGCATACAGGAAATCCAATCTTCTAGAATGGCAGCTGGAGGACAGATAAGATGAAGTAAAGTATGTAATATGGCACAAAATATCTGTATGTAGATTCTCAAACCACTTCCCAAATGCAAAACAAGAAAAGAAATAATAGTGGGAAAAAAGCCCAAACAAATATTGTCTTGAAAAAGAACACTTCCCAAAATGGTAATCATACACCTAGTGTTATTTAAAATATATTATATAATGTTTTATGCATAACAATACAGTGAAATATAAAATAGTAAGTATTATTATTGATATTTACTATACCATAGATGGAAGACTGGCTGAGATAATTTGGATTGTTAAGCCTGGAGAAGGGAAAATTGGTGAGATCTAGCAGCCTTTAAGTACTTAATGGAGGCCTATAAGAAAGCTGGAGAGGGACTTTTACAAGGGCATGAAGGACAAGGTGTAATGGCTTTAAACTGAAAGAGGGTAGGTTTAGATTAGAAGTTAGGAAGAAATTCCTTGCTGTGCAAGTTGTGAGGCACTGGAATATGCTGCCCAGAGAAACTGTGAATGCACCATCCCTGGAAATGTTCAAGGCTAGATGAAATGGGGCTTTGAGAAACCTGGTCTAGTGGACCTCCTCCCTGCCCATGGGAGGAGGGGTTGGACCTAGATGATTTTTAAAATCCCTCTCAATCCAAATCACTATGTTTCTAGAAATTACATGATTTTATGAGATAATAATATAAGCATGCATGTAATAATAGGAAATAATATATAGTAATAAACTGTTGAAAGGTATTTCATCTCCCTTCATTTGAGATGGCTAATTAAGTTGTTTACATCTTTTTTGTACTCAGTTTATTTCTAGTCAGTGAAAGGAAGCATGTACTTTTTGAACTGGACTCACCTATGTCCTGACTTATGCTCTTGCCAGATGAATTTCTTTCCATGAGGTATTTCAGAGATGTCTCTGGTCATGGTATTTGCACTTTAGATTTCTGCATTTGGCCAAACATATATCACCTCTGGAAGTCTGATCAATCTCACACTTTTTCATTCTATTTCTTCTGCACATTTTGCAGTTGTACACAAGTTTGTTTTGCTTCATTGCAGTCAGGAAGCACTACTAAACTCAGTGATGATGGACTGACATGACTGAAGTTGTATCTTTATTCTAAATGCCCTTACATGAGTTTCCTGTCATGAATTTTCAGTAGTCTGTCTCTTTCAAATGGATTAATACTGTGGAATTGTAGGTAATGAAAATCTCTCTGCTGAATGACACAAATATTAAAACCAACTTTCTGTACTTCACTAATATCAGCAGGGTCCCCCAGTTTCAATTTTGTTGAACTAATTCATGCCACTTCAAATTTTATTGCAACTTGAACTTTATTCCATAATTAATTACATGAGCAGCGTGAGTATGCCCTGGATACTGAAAGATTAAAGCCTGCATTTCTACATCTCAGTTCTGACACTATTTTGCAGCACCAAGATGTGCTGAAGCCAATACTTTTATCAAGACACAGAGAATTTAGTTCTGAAATTTTAGTTCAAGGCATTTCCTGTATAATGTTAAAAATTAATTTACCTGTCTTTCTGACTCTTTACAATTTAAAGAGACAGGAACAAAGAAGATGCATGTGTTCTTCTGGGGCAACAGCTAGAGGCTAGGAAAATTACCCAAAAACTATTTGTAATGGTACTAGAAACCTATATTTAATAGCTGAAGCACAATTCAGATGTGAGCTAGGAGTTTGGTTGCTTTTTTAAACATTAGAAAGAAACTTTGCTTTGAGCAAATCATCCTGTATTAAGAGTTTTCTAAGAAAGAGAGAATGACTTGCAACTTGGAGCACCATTGTCTCTCCATCAGCTAGAGTGAAAGTATAGTAGTATGGAGCAGTCAACTAATTTTTGGCTAATTTTGCCTGAGACGTTTGTTAATCAAAAGAGACAAAAGTACATCTGTCAGGGACCAAGTATCAAGAAGGAATATCTCTGAAGAGATATACTATATGTGAGAGACATCTGGGGGCCTGTGTCCACAGAAGGCAGGGTTTTGGTATGAGACAGAGAAATTACACTCAGAGTGTGATAATTCCACCTCTACTTTGTAAAAAGGAGAGTAATGTAGTTATCACATTGTGAAAGAAGTCAAAATCCATCCCTGTATTCCTTGCAACTCAGTTCTGTATCTATGTCTTCAAATATATGCATGAGATTCTGTGGTGAATAAATTAATGTCAGACTTCGTTTTATTATGGAAATGCTTCCTCCTAATAAAAATTGTTTCCTTAAAATAGATATTTAACTTGCATTAAAGTTTTTGAATGCATAATGAATACCCAAAGAAAGAAATCTTCAATGGTTGAAACAGATTGCAGAGGAATAACTTGTTCATTTATATGAGTCCAATTGGGCCACTCTGGCTTTATGAAATGTTGCAGTATGTTCTTTCAGAAATGTTTCACCTGTCACCAGTAGCATATGGAGGACTAGATCTTATACCTCTACCTTGGACTTAAACCCTGCTGAGGAGTCCTCATTATTTACTTGTTCTGATGTTGCTGGTTTGAATGCCTAATAGGTAAGAAAGATCTGGATCTCCTGCTTCATCATCTCAGTTTCCAATTGTACTGCTTTTGACTGGGATAGAGTTAAGTTTCTTCATGGTAGATAGTCTTGGGCTATGTTTTAGATTTGTGCTGGAAACAGTTTTGATAACACACTGAGGTTTTAGTTATTCCACAGCAGTACTCAGTGTCAAGTACACAGTGTCAAGGCCTTTTCTGATACTCATGCTGCCCTGCCAGTGAGTAGGCTGGTGATAGACAGAAGGTCGGGAGGAGACACATCTGGGGCAGTTGACCCCAGCTGAACAAAGAGATATTCAGTATAATATAACATCATGCTTACCAATAAAACCTGGGGAGATGAAGTTTGAGAGGGGCTGCTACTGCTCAGGGACTGGTTGGTCATCAGTGGTTAGTGGTAAGAATTTGTGGGATTATGCATAATTTACTTTTCTTTGGCACAATTTTCCTTTCTTTTTGTATTTTTGCTCTGCTTTTTGTCCTTGCAATTTTTTTCTTTTAATTGTTAAATTCTCTGTAATTCAACCCATGAATTTTCCCTCTTTTACTCTTCCTATTCTGCCCCACATACCTCTGTGGGGGAGTGAATGAGTGTCTGTGTAGGGTGTAATTGCCAGATGGGTTAAACTACAATATTTTAATGGCATTCACAAATAATGTTTTATATCTGAACTTCTCATTATTTTTTATACATACTTTAATTTCTTTAATAGGTGCATCTTCTTTTTTATTCTCTTTTTCAAATGAACATATATCAATTTCCCTGCTTATTTATGCAATTTAGCTTTTTAACCTTGATCCTGTGCCTTTCCCTGAAGAAATAGTGGTGACATTGTTCACAGTGTTCTGGAAATATGACTGATCTTTCAGGTTAGTACAATTCTGTAAAACAATCCATAACTTCACTTTATACTCTCCGGAAACAACAAGAGAACATTTCTGACATAACATCCCTCAAGTGTCAAAGAAAAGCTGTAGGTTGCCTGAGGGTCACTAAAGACATGTTTCTGTGAGCTCTAATGCTTTCAGTACATATAAAGGTCACCCATGAAATAGAAAATTAACCATTTTTGCAACATATACGGTATGAATTTCATTAGGCAAGGCATTCCCCCTATAAGATTTAAATAAGAATATTAGAATTTGTATTGTAGAGGACCAAAGCAAGAAGGAAAGTACACATGGGGAAAACATTTATGCCCTTGAAATACATAGGGAAACATAATTTTATTGAATGGAGTTTTCCAGGCCCTCATCATTCAGTAAATACTTATATGGCAGTCACAAAATCCAAATTGAGAGAGAAACTTTCTAAGTTTTTGAGACTATAATGAATTGACAAATTATAAGTTGATTTGAAATGTCACTAATTTCAACTGAAATCTGAGGGTTTATATAAAGTTGAGTGAGAGACCTAGAAATAGACTATCATTCTTTGAGATGGTTTCTTTTCCTTTTGAGGGTGTTTATATATTCTGGTTTTGCATGCAAGCTTTTAATTAATGCATCTGAAATACATATATGAAAATAAAAGGAGATGAGCCTTGTCTAGGAGCTCTAAAAAGTAACAGTCACGTGGAACATAACTCTTAACAATTTTTCAGTCTCCTAACATTTTTCAATTAAAAATAACTTTGCTAAACCATCTTTGAAAAGGTCTAGATTCTGGTTTCTTGTGCATTGCTACTGTTTTAATATTAAAAGGAATATAGCTGCTCAAAGTTTTATGGAGATCGACTGAATGGGAATATCCTGTCAGAACAATGTGAAAGCATCACATATGCTGACGTTGTAACTTCTGTATTTCTCTTGATGACAGAAAATCTGCTGTGGTGGTCACAAAAGTGATTGAGAGTTCCCAGTCAGCCATGAATTTCAGGGAAGAGAGCTCATTTGCACAACTTGATTCATGTATACTTAAAAATATCTGAGTGCTTCTAGAAAGATGATATTGCAAATAATCAGCCAATTAATTCTTCATTGTGTAAGGAAAGAATGGAGAGGCAAGATATTTTCTTCCTTCCAGTTTTCTGATTCTATGTGATTATTATCACTGACTTTGAATGAATGGATCATTTCTTTTTTAATTGTCAGCTACAGATTGTTCCACATCTAGTCAACTTGGCAAATTATAGTATCACTTCTAAATTGTAATTAATCCCCATGAAGTTCAAATAGTGGAGACGGCAGCCTTCTGTTACCCTTTAATGAGTATTCCAAACACTAGTAATTTTATTGTTTATTTTTCATGCTCCAGTGAATTTTTTCCTATTTTTCTCAATCTTTATATAATTTCACAGAAAAGAAAAAAAAAAAAAAAAAAAAAAATGAAGGAAAAGAATTTCTCTTTCCCTTCC
>VZRX01003922.1:23414-44838 GCA_013398075.1 Notiomystis cincta
AAAAAAGATGCAGGAAATGTATTCTGCTTTCACTTCCTTGATCAAATTGCCAATTAAAAATGTAAATGCAGCCTATATATAGTAATTCTAAAATATTTTTGGTAGGAGTGTAATTAATTTTAAAAACATATTTAAATTCCAAGCAATTATAACTGTCACATATTACATGTGGTATGAAATGGATATTTTTAGAAGTTTTTCTATGTCAAGGAGTTGATACTTATCACCAAATTGGGATCTAATCAAGTAACACTGTCCTTCCATTCCTCATTTGTCAGTTCACAACCAGTAGGCTCAGAAACAGAAGATGATTGGGAGCTCCAGTGCCATTTGAGCAGTAATTCCTCACAGTGATTTTGCAAAGCATACTTATAATTTGTGATGTGCTACAAAATGTTTAAGAAAACTCCATCCAGAATTTGAAGCTGTCTTCCTAAGAGAAGATAGCCTGCTCCAAATACAGTCAAGTGTTCCAAACAGAGCAGCAGACTTAAAGGTCTCACTTGTTAATAAACTGTTGGCATTAAAACTAATTAAATTTCTGCTTGATGTTCTGTAGAACCATCACCATAATTCTTTAGCAAGGGATGAGGGACATAAAAATCAAATTTTAATGCGACTGTTACATTTTATTCTATCAGGTTGAGCTAAGAAATTTCTGAGAGCTTTCCTCAGCCTTCACATTTGTAAACCAGATGGGACTGGAAATGAAACATTTAAAAAGCCCTGAGATTTGTATACCATTGATCTAAGGCTCTGATATTTGTGATCATATGGAAGTTTACTGATATGACATACAGAGATACTTCAGACAAGAGCTTTCTTTTTGACCCTTTTACTTGCTTTCTCTGTGGCACTCAAGTAGCTTAGACTAAAGAAAAAGAACAGTAGTAAAATATGTCACAAGATGCCTACATCTGAATGAGTTTAAATTGGATTTTGCTGTCTTTAAAAACTAAAACCAAACCCACAGAAATTCTATGAAAAATTGTATTCAGAGGCTTTAACAAAAAGTCGATGACAGAAACTACAAGAGAAAGACTTTTGAGGAAAAAAAAAACAAACCAAAACAACCAACCAACCCAACCAACCAAAACCTCCAAAAGCATACATCCAGCTAAATGTAAATCAATCAAAAGGCTCTGCAGAATTTCACTGAGGATTGTACACCTCTGCTGTGGATGAACTGTAATTTTTCCTCAGTAGGAGACATTATTTTTTCAGATTTTCCTTGTTAGTCCTGCAAAGACAGTTATATTGCTGCTGCTTGCAGGCCATTTGCTTTATGCCAAGTTTACAGGGGATCAGTACTGAGACTTCTAAGGTTTTTCTGAACTTGACCTGATACATGTGGGTTTTTTTCTCTTGGTTTATCTATATCAGATTTTTTTTTTCTTCTAAAGACTAGGTTTCTATGTCTGATTAATTTTGTTTATATCTGCATAGTATCAAAAGAATTGCCACAGTAGAAAGGAGTATTTGTGTAGAATGAAGTACTAACATATAGTAGTATACAGATGTATAGACAAGGTACAGTAACAACAATTTTGAAAGGTAGGGATGCAAGAGGCAGTGTGCATGTGTAGGACACACAAGAAAGGACAGAGACTGGTGCTGAAAATGCTAATGCTGTAAGAACACCTCTCAAGTGGTCAGTGAGCAGCAGAGCTGGGAACTGAACAAAATTAGGCTTGGAGTTAAAAGGGATAAAAAATGCAGGTATCTAACATATGTAAATCAGAAAAATGTAATAAATTTAGACATAATATGAAGTTTCAGATCAATGAACAAACAGCAAACAGTAAAACATCTTTAAAATTATATAATAATGCCAAGCACATCTTACAGTGTGAAGAAATCTTCACCATCAACCTGATATCACCCAGGATGATAATGACTCACCATTTCAGTACTGAATACATATTAGGATTCCAAGAAGCAATGGAAGCATGAATGTAACCATAGAAATTGGGTAGATACTAAGAAACATATTTATACCAAATTAAATTGTACTTTTACTGCTGAGATTGTTTCAGTTTCAAAATTCTTTGCTTCTCTTTATTTCTTTCTCCATAGTAATTAGATTTGTGCTAGTAAGAAGTCTTTGAAAATTGATCAATGAAAGAAATGAGATTGTTTTCTTCACTATCTTTCCTCTTCATATCTGATATTTTTAAGCTTCTTAGACACTGCCAAAAGGGAAGAAGAGTTTGTCTGCCTACAATACTGTTGCTGATTTTTTTCAGTAATCAACTCCACGTTTTTCAAAAGTATATCCTACCCATTTGGAGTCCCTTTCTCTTATCTTGCTCTTTGTTATTCATCTTGCAGGTTATGCTTCCCCTCTCATACTTTTCCATACTACTGAAGTACAACTGCAACAGTCTTTGCTCCTTGGTGGTTACGTTGCTCACACATTTACCTAAAGGGCTCATATGTTGTGTGCAGTTCTGTTTGTACACTGTTATTAGTTACACTGGTTTAGTATATTTACTTATATTTACAGTCAAAGGATGCCAGTTGTGTAAGTTTTACAGGCTTCTGCTTGGCTACAGCTGAAAAATAGTTATAGTTCATAAATAAAAATCAAACTATCAAACAGAAAAATCCTGTATTTCATAGAATCAATATCTCCACTTTCTTGGTGAGGGTGTGAGTTTTGGTTCCGTTTTGGGGCTTTGGGGTTGGTTTTTTTTTGTTTTTTGGGAGGGGTTGGGGGGACTTTTTCCTTTCTCTGCCTTGTTTTCTCCCTGTTACAAAGCTCAACTGATTAAAGAAATTCCAGCTGAGCTGTTTGACAGAAAAGAAGATATCTCTGGGATTGTATATTTTGCCCTGTTGTTATACGCAGAATGCATATTGGTGGATTTGGAAATGTCTCTTGACTGCCTCAAGCAGTCTTCAATGACAAAGAAAAAGTTATTGAATTTTGCAGCACTACCTATGACAGAGATGTGATTGATGAGAAGCAGATGTAAAAAGCTTAATGTAAGTCTGTTTGATAAATGGGATCTCATTTCTTTCTCACCTGCTGAAATGTACTGAATTCAATTTTTTTTCCCCTCAGTTTTAAGATGTATAGGACAAATACTACTCAATCCTTTCTTAAATAAGAATATTTCACATGCTTATTTAGTGATGAACCACAATGTTAAAATTCCTGGTTCATTTCAATCTTGCTCACAGAGAAACATTATAGATAGATAGATAGATATACACTCATCTTTTGGAGGGAATTCAATTTAATTTTTTTGCCTAATGTGTTTTTGTAAGTTTTCTATCTGGAATCACAAATCTATAAATTATCAAAGACAGATAAAAATGACTGGAATCATCTACTGCCTAAACTATGCTGCCTAAACTGTAAAAAGAAGTGCATATTTGAACAAGACCCTGTAGAAAACCATGGGAAATTTTTATGACTCAGATCCCAGTTCCTACCCTTTATATCCATACCCTCTCTTTAAGGAGAAAAAATATTCTGAACCAAACCTGTACTTGCTATATACCTCTTGTCAAAGTTATATTGACTGATTCCTGTGGATGGAAAATTCAAATGAACAAATTAGTCAAAAAGCATCATAGTCTGATTTTTCATCAATGGTAATGTTCATTAATGTTTAAATATGCATTTGTCTAACAGGAAAGTTATCCTGTATATGACTAAAACCAAACCACTACAGAGATGAAAAATTAACCCCCTCAAATGACAAACAATCTGAAAGTCTGCTTTTTAGTAAATTCTCTGGTTGAGAAAGGAGAGATTAGATTGATTGCATGCATATTTACTTCTTTTTTTTTCTTCTACTGGCAGCTGCTCATTACTTCATACAAGGTTTCTTTGTACGTGGCTTTGGTGTTGTTTTGCTGTAGTATGGCGGAGCATATATGCTCTTTATTTTGCAATTATACAATTGAAAATTCTTTGAAACATGATTGAAAGCAGAAAAAAGAGAACAAAAAGAATAATAATCTTAGAAGGTCTGTGTCGCAGCAGTAGTGTCAAGAGACTGGTAGAGGAGCTGTAAAGCAGAAAGAAAATATGGAGGCCCTAGATGGAAAAGGACAAAAAACCCAAACTATTGGCAGTGGAATTGAAGGACAAAAAGGAGAAACAAAGGAAGTCTTGGAGGAAGGAGAAGGAGGCAAAAATATATGTAGTTCCCTCAGATAAGATACCAGACTGCAGCTCTTGTGGGCCATTTTTTTGAAAGATAGAAATGACAACAACAGAAACTAGTCATTGAGTTTAACTTAACTTCTTATAATCTAGTTTCTTTGTTCTTTCTAGTACTTACTCTGCTATTTTCATTCATTCTTTGAAAAAGAACTATTGACCTAACTTCGCACAGTCAGATATGTTACATATTAGAACATACTCTTCAATTTTTGACTGTAACAGGATGCTGAGCTATGGTTTTCCAACCACTGTCTACAGTTAGAAGATCTGTTATATGATTTAGGGTTGTTATGGCCCTGAAGCTGCTAATAAAAATTCTCATCTTGCCATCTAGGAGCTCAGAAAGAGCACCTACAATCCCTTCATTCAGCATACATGTTCCAGAAAATGATGGCATCATATTTTATAGCAATACATCCATCTGTTTGTTGAAATGTGATATCAATTTCCTAAGGAGACACTATCCAAATGAAAAAGGCTGCTCATGCTCTTTGAAATAAAAATATGCTAGATCTTGTAGCAATCCTTCTCAATAATTTACAGCAGTTCTACCCTATTCCAAAACTCTAATAATAAATTAATCATCTTTAAGATGCAAATCAGTGATATATTCAAGGACTGGTTTTGACCGATGCATGTCTTCAGTAATCCACTGTTAGAAACCACATGGGAATTGATCTCTACAAAAGTATTCCCAATTCAGTTGTGTTGGTCTCAATTTTCTTCGTCAGGAATGTCTTTTTTTTGCTCATACTTGCTGGTTTAAACCAGCTCCATCAGAAATAGACTGCACAGTGCACTACAGAAACATTAGGTTCTTAACAAATGTGTAGGGATAGAGTCTTGTTTTGAATATCTTGTATATTAAGGGAAGAACTATGGCAGTATTAGTCTGAGGAAAGAAATGCTGTAATGAAAATCTTAAATTATTATGCTTTCACACACTCCAAAATTTTGTTTGTACTCTCTTCCATCTCCTGTGTTTTATATTAATGTGATCCAAGATTCAATGAGTATTGCAAATAGATTCTCTTAACTTAAATAAATTTTTAGTCTGGCTTTGAGAATCAGATGTCTGCAGTGAAGCTTTTTTTTTTTTAAATTAATAATACAGTAAACATGGTCCCAATTTTTATAGTAATTTTCATCTCATGTATCATAAAGTTTTAATGCATTTCTTTATTCCAAATTGATGTTAAAAAACCCAGTTCTTTATTGAAATTATAGTAATAGTATACTTCTACTTCATTCATTCAAAATATGTTTATAGTTATTGCTCATAATAATCTATATAACAAGTAAACAAAACTCAAATCAGCTTTAAGTTTTTGAACATAAAAAGTATTAGCTTCTAAGCCTGTTGGAATTAATGAAAATCACAAAATCCTTTTTCCTATTTTAAGTCAAATACTCCTATGAGATGTATTGCAGCAAAAATTTCTGGTCATCAGAAGGGGAATCAGTGATTAATTACTTTGTTAAATAAGGTCTGTGTATGCTGACTTAATAAAACCTAGTAATAAAAAAAATTTTAAATATTTTAAAATGTCTTTTCCATCATATTTAAAATTACATTTTGTTTCTTCTTGCGCTTGTTAGTGCAAGAGGATCAAACACTGTAAAATATAAGTAATTCAGAGTTATTTACTTAAAATATAAATAAAAATCAAAACAGATGTCCTAATACATATTTAATTTCTAAAAATTAAACATTTTTAATAACTTATTCTTATTTTATTAAAGAAAAATTAGATTTAAGCAAAAAGAGGGCAAAATGCACTGTATAAGACTATTATAGTGTTTGTCCTCTAGATCTTCTCATAAATTATATCACCTGACAGCTTCTTCAGGCAACCCAAATATGTAGTTAAGGTCTTAACAAAGATTAAATCAAAATGATTAACAAAGATTAAATCAGAATGATTAATGCATCCTGCTTTAGAAAAGCCCTGAGCATAACTCAAAGTGCAAACACTTCCTGAGTACAAGACAGAAAACAATAGGTTTACAATGGCGATTGACATTCAATTTAATTTACTTTTGTGACTTATTACATGTTACTATGGCTTGAAAAAAACATCGTGACATGCCTTATTTCTCTGCTTTTCATTGTTCCATTAAAATAAAGTGCTACAAAGACCTCTACATAGACAGGACATTTACTATAACCCTTTCATTTGTCTAAACTCTGACTGTAGTCTGCTAGTTCTGATTAGGACATTCCTACAAATTTCTGATTTACTTAGCTCATTTTAAATGACAAATCCATAAACTCATTGCATGAAAATAATATTTTCATTTGATGAATATGACAGAAGTGCAAATTTACCACTTTTAGGCGTGAAGCTTCATAGTTTCATTATTCTACATGCTGCCAGCAATTTTCCTAATTTCACCATGGAACTATAATTTTGCCATTACTACCAAAAAAACATCATGCCCTATATGACATACAAAATGCTGGGACTCAGGGTTTCCAAAGATTTTATCAGTCTCAGTTTTAACAGCTATAGTGGTGAAGTGACTATTCCCTCAGCTATTGCAACTTCAGCTTGTTGAACCACAAACATAGTAAGGGTCTGAGAAAATTAGGTGTCGTTTGTGTAAGAAACAATAGACTTTCTGGTCATATAAGGCTCAAAAAGGCCTTATTTTATTATTTTATTCCAGACAACAGCTGGGAGCAAGAAGTCTGTGATAAGAAGGAAAATGCATTTGTTTCAGGGCATAATACTAAGCAGAAAGAAGACACTACATTGACTAGGATTTTTCTGTCAGAAAATCCTTTATGTTGCTAATGTCTTGTCACAGCTCCTCACCCATCTTCTTTACAAAAATTGAAAAGTATAACCTCAGATACAAAGTTCACTGAAAGGATATGCATAATACCTAAGAAAAAGTGTACATAGGTATAACATCCCTGCTTAACAATTCTGTCTCTAATACTGTATTTTCAGTATTATTAGACTGAGAATAAATTCCTTGCTTTGTAAATAAATTACTTTTTCTAAAATTTTTTTTTGTCACAACAGTTTGAATGTGACAGTACTTATGTTTGAGATGAATCAGAACTTTAATCATTTTCCCACCTTACACATTAGCGTCATCTGAGAAGCCTAAGGATTGGAGACATCCATATATAACTGAGAGTTATCCCCATGCCTCTAAACATTCTCTCCTCTTATTCTTCTTTTCTTCTGTCTATTATTTCCAATGGAAAAGACCTATTTATTTTCTTATAGAGAAAGGGAACTCTCATCAGACACTGAAAGGTTGTTCCAAGTCATAATTTGAAACCTTTCCCTTATTTTTAGTTGTTTATTTACTTGCTTTTGTCCTTAGGCTTGTTGCATTAGTGATTTTTACATTGAAGTTTGAAAAATACTAGGACTAATACCAATAAGTACTGAAAATGCACAGTAGGAATTGGAGAAATTCAAGGGAGATTAAGGAACTATAGCATTTCAGCTATTTGGAATACATTTTTAGATGGATGAGGCTAGCTGACTTTACTTTCTCTTACAATTCTGATTGCTTATATTTTCTACTCCAACTGTTGGAGAAGAGTCACAATAAAAAATTTACAGGGAGGAAAAAGGAAGGCAAATGCTATGTATTTAACCCCATTGCAGTTTAAGTTAAACCTGTGGTTTTTTTTTTCACTATGTGTGTGTACACCACTAAAGGTCCAAAGCTTGTGATCTTGAGGATATGGTATGTATATTGTATGCATCCTGGTAAAAAATACTCACATCTGATAGACATATGTGGTTTACCTGTAAAAACATATCAAATGACAATATATCTATAAAATAGGTTGTAACCTGGCTTGAATATATATATTAAAAGTCTTTCTAAATTAATCTTTAAAAGCCTTTAGAAACTCTTACCATTATTTTACTCTTTCGTAAAATCAAAAGAACATCTGCCATGAGATCAGAATGCACACTAGAAAGACAAGTTACATGCAACATGTGCTTGCTATGACATTTATGCCATCCTCCCTTTGTGGGGAGGAGGATTTTCAGTTGCCAATAATGTCCGTGGTGACTGGACTAGAAATTTAGACCCATACAGTCAGATCACTACAGGGAATTAAGCTTTGACACTTTGGTACTGTATTATAGTTAGTGCTTAATAGCATTTTATGTGCAGTCAAACTTTTGTGTTTCTTAAATTAAGTGCCTGTCAGAATATTTTATGTTGGAAAAGTTCTTAATGCAATGTGCAATAGATTTGACATAGCTAACAAGAGCTGATAGTATAGTAAGGTTCATCTTATTCTTTTTCATTCATTAATTTTGCCCATGTACAGTTTGTTCTCCTTTTATTAATAATACAGCTACTCTTAGTTAGAGGCAGAGCATTACAAATATATTAAGTACTGCCCAAACAGGTACAGAAACGGAAGATGTAAAATTTAAAATCAAAAAAGCTGTGAATTAATGAGCACTTAGATAGAGATTAACCAGGACCATGTGTTAAGATTTAGTTAGCCTAAAACACACTTTTCCCTTGACAACTACAAGTAAGAAAAGGTTTCTTAGGATGATATATTTCTTAAGAACTTTTCAGAGAAAGGGCAGTCTCTTGTGGTGGCACCATCATAACCTTTATTTAGGATTTAATACTATTGTACTGTAAACTAAACTAAAAAAAAAAAAAAAAATAAAAACAAAGCAAAAGAAAAGAAAACAAAACAATATCCCCAAAATCCCAGACACCTTTTCTAAGTCTGCAGAGCTGAAATACTTCCTGATACAAAGAGTACAAACCTTATTCTAAAGCATTCCTACTGAATAAGTTTGGTTTTTTTCATCCAAGAAAATTCTGTTCCAGTCTTAAAGTTATCACATAATTTTTCAGAACACAAAGACATTTAAATTGGTAGGAGACCTCATAGGCAGTACAGCTGTAAACAATTCTTATTAGATATCTTTGCAGAAGGATGTCCAAATGATGCATTTTGATGTGGATATAATATGAAAATAGGGTTAAAGTAAAGGCTGACTTCTGTTTCCAAAATTGAAAACATTAATTTTTTTCAATTACATATGAAATTTTTCATAGAAGTAAGCTTTTGATTTCAGAGCTTGTAAACTGCTGAGTGCAATAGTATGTAAGAAAGTGAAATCATAATGCTGGTGGCAGAAGATATCAATACCCAAAGGTATTTGGAAGCATTACCTAAATTAGTTTTAATCCAATTTAATCTGCAAAAATAAGTCTGTGTTTGATAGCATATACATATCACTCAGTTTAGCAAAATATAGAGGAGAATTTGATTATGAACTTAATCACAAACAGTCACATACATTCTTTGTATTAATGCCCTGCCACTAGGTTTACGGATTTACGAGGCATGAGTTCAAATAGCTAATGAAAGAATATCGTCATGGAAATGAAAATATGCTGTGCTGTTCATTAAAACATACATGAAGGGTTTGCATAACTCATCATTTTTCATACACAGATCTCAGACAAACAAACAAAACAACCCAGAGAACAAACCTGATCAAAAATCTGTCCACATCTCAGCCAACATTTAATCAAAGACTGAGAAGACAGGCTTACTATGAGATATTCTGCATAAGTCAACAGTCAGTGTGAGACCCATGTAATTTCTGCAGCTATCTAAAATCTTGCTGTCTAGTCTGAACTGATCATTTACACTACAGCCTATGTAATGGATTGCTCCAGAGGAAATTATCTCACATATTTTGCAAACTGATTTCAGAATGGTCTGAATCAATCTCCTGAATGTCCTATATATTTCCACAGAATACAGAGAGAATCTGTATGGTAAATTAGAGAATTAGATTTCAAATAGAAAAATAAAACACAAGGTAAATCCTTTCCAAGTGTCTAGGTATCATGACAAAAGATAATGTGTCCACTGTCACAATAATACAGGAAGCTTGAGATTTATGCATTCATATCATGTCTTTGAATTGCATGATATACAGCATCTAAATTTAATTGTAGGTGGAAAAGCTTGAAAATATGGAAAATTAACACTCATTAGAAAGTCTGGAAGGAGGAAGTGCTTATGTCTGAACTGTTCCAAGGAGTTTCACAGGATGAGAACATAGAGCTGAAAGGAACAGTTAGCATCTGCTCTTGCATAAAATGTGTAATTTAGAACTGTTTGCAAATATAACATTTATATGTTACTCCTCATAACAGGTAAAAAGACAATTTTAAAAAATCAATAACAAATAGAAATTGTCCAAAATAAAAGACAATAGACTAAAATAAAAAATTTAAGGGTTCATTATGTGTCTTATAGTACTCATACTTTTCCAGAGCTTTGAGGTGGATTGCCACCATCTCTTTCTTAATGTGAACACCGAAAAGCTACTATAGGGACTTTCCAAAATGTTTGTGTTCTGGAAAGTTTTTCATATGAGCATTCTTCACTGCTCTTAGATGTTTAGTTTTCTTCCGTCTTTTCAGAGGCCTTTCTGTGCAGTTGCTCAAATCAAGCAAAAACCCCAGATTTTCTCCCTTGTATCTTCTTCTCAAGTTATTCTAAAAGAACATAATTTATAAATGTATATGCATGTCTGTCTCTGTGTCTGTCTGTGTCTGTCTGTGTCTGTGTCTGTGTGTTAACTAGAAAGGGAAAATCCACAATGAAACAGTTTTATAACTCACAGGAGTTTCAAGAGAACAGAACACAAGAGCATCAACAATTTCTTGTACTTCTTTACAAAGAAGCTGCCATCTTAGTAAAGTTTACACTGACCCCAAGTTTCAGATGTTAAAAAGAAAGAAAAGATAACTGATGAAATTCTGATTTTCTCATTGAGAATTCAGTATTACTGAAGACTATGCTCTCTGTTTTAGAACGTCATATGTGTTACCAGAACAATTAAGAATAAATTTTAGTGTGGTCACAACTTCAATTCTGGTATGGTATTCTTGGTGCATGTATTCTTAGGGACCTTCTTTAGTGTCTTTCCATCATAATAATTAAAATTTCAAGAAATTGACTTCCTACCAGAGCCCATAAATCATCTTTAATATCGCAAACTCAAGTTCTGAGTAGTAACTAGTAGTAGCTAGAATGGCAACTGGTATACAAGGAACTGCTAAAGGCCTATCAAGATGGTAATTTCTAGGAAATGTCCTAGAACTTCCCTTTCTGGTTCTTCTAAATATGTTAAGCCTAGTCAAATACACTGTTTAGTTGGTCAAGGAGTCTCCCTCCGTGGAAGCACTGAACACTTGAGTAGACACAATTTTGAGCAACCTGACTTAGCTGAAGTTGGATCAAAAGATCTCAGAATTCCCTTCCCACTCCCCCATTCTGTGATTCTCTGATTTCATGCTTACCTGAGTAGCAGTTTCCCAGTTAAAGAAATACATGCAGTTGAAAAATTTATGAACCAACAATTTGGAACATGCTGGACTGATATAGAGTGTTTATTCTTCATGTTAAAACACCCAAATTTGTCAACAATCTGTTTCCTGATTATTCTTCAGTGAACTTCTCCCTCTGACTTTGCAATGAACAGAAATAGCTGATCAGAGTAGGTTTGCAAAAGGAGGTGTTTTTGTTGAGATTAGTCAGAGGCATTAATTATTTCTATCCAAATTTTTCAGACAATACAATGAAATAATTCATTGAACCACCTTAAACTATTTTTGAGGCTTTTTTGGGGGGGATGGGATTGGTGTTTCTTTTATATATACATCTATATACACACAGATAAATTTATTAGTTATTACATAAGAAATCTGCCAGCTATTACAGCATTCTGTGTTCCATCATTATCCTTCTAGACAACTTCATATGCTATTAGAAAACAAAAGAAAAAAGGAAAAAAATAATGTCATTGCCTCAAAAAAATAGCTAAGTTTTTGTACTCTGGCATACTAATGTGGCCACATTCCTTTTGGGTCACTTCCTCAGCCATACATTACCCTTTAGTTCTTTCGTTACCATACAAGTGCACGAACTGCTCATGAACTGCCCGTGAACTGCTCGTGAACTGCTAATATTAAATGTGTGGGTTTTGCTGAAGGAAAACTACTGACTTTATAATATGGGCTTTTGATTAGCTCTTTTTCCTCAGCATTTCACTTACTAGCAAGAGGATATTCAGCATATTTCTGTATATAATTATACAGAGAGACAATTCAAGGCACACACTGTACTTCAGTTCTGTAGCTCTACATAATTGCTTTCAATTTAACAATGCTGAAGGCCAATTAAAATGGACAATTACTGAGATTTTATTAGTTCAGTTACAGCTATGTAAGCTTTGAATTTTCCAAACTCTTGAACTAAATAAGCCTGAAGGTATCTTTAGAAACTTTCATGTAACTTGATTTATGACTTTGTCTTTGGTAAAATAAACATTTTGTTTTAATTATATAACTAAGGGAGCAATGTAATTGTGAATAAAGCTGAGAGAATAATTGAAGGACTGTCTAATAGCTATTAATTTTTCAGCACACTAAGGTAGAATTTCAAAAATATCTATATATATTGTAGGAAAAAACAAGAAATCAATATGCTTGAGTCAAGCACATTTAAAAACCCAGGGTGAAATTTAGCTATATGCCCTTTAGAGACATCTCATTTTTCAAAAACAGACACCTCAAGGTGAAAACATATCTGTTTACACATAGGAAGTGACTGACTAATGACAATCTGCATAGCTCAGCATTTACTTTATTGCTGAACTCTGCGAGAGTTCCTAAATTAGAAACTTTGCCACCCAACTGCTTGAGAGGTCAATCCTGCAGAATATTGGTGATCCTACATAATCCTCAAGATGAAAATCGTGCAGTTCACCAGCTTATTTACCTTTTTTTGCAGCTGGTAGACTTTTGAATCTTTTAGTTGAAAACACCAGTGAATAGCACAATAATCAATGGTTTCCTCTGCACCTTAATCTAGAAATCACATTCTTTCTTCTTTCTCCGTTGTCCAGCTTTCCTACAAAAGTACCTTCAGTTTGTCACTAAATGTTCTAAGTTGGATTTGCAAATGATTAATTGTACACAAAATAAAGTTTTGCATTTCATGAACTGTGTGTCTAGAGCTCAATCTGGAGTGAAATGCAATCTATACAGGGAAGGAAATCTCTGTAGAGCGTCAATTCCTTAAATAATAAAATGCTTGAGGTGGATTTACCTGCCCCATTCTTTACAATGAATATTCCAGTAACATCAACTAGTCTTTAAATTTCTACAGACTTTTATCAGAGTATGAATTAGAACAAGGTAACTTTTAATCCAGAGAAAATTCAAATCATCCAGCTAATGAGCATTTTAAGGAATAACTGGTAAGCAAATATTTTCCTTTCCTACAGTCTGTACACAAGGACATATTTGATTTTAGTCCACTAGGTTTCATTGTCTTCTTTTTTGCAAGACTCCATTCAGTCCTCCCTGGGTCTTCAGGGCATGTGTCTCCACCACATCTCTAACAAAGCATTGAGCATCTGGGTCTCTCCTGAGGCACTGTACTAGCAGTTTTTCCCATTCCTGAGTGAACCACCAGAATCCAAACGAACATTCAGCTGAACAAAGCTTGTACTTCTCTTTTTCATCTCTTGCAGATGAGAAAAAATCAAGACCACTAACAGTGTAGAACATAAGAGCCACCTATTTCTTCCCACTTTCAAAAATGTAAGTTTTGACGAGTCATCTTCATGAAAAACCGGTGGCAAAAAATGAACTAATGGCATTTTAGGTTCTGACTTTCCACAGAGAGAAGTTTCTCCTATGATTTGCTCTTTATTATACAAATCAAAACTAGGTATGATCCAATAGCCTTCTTTGTTTTACACAAATGAAACAATTTCATCAGCATACTTATGACTCAGGCATCTGTTAAATTAAAATGTTTTAGAAAGAGATTGTGTTTTGTCTGTTTTATTTTTTTTTTTTTTATATATTGTGTAAGGATCATGTTTTAATTTAGAAAACAGATGTAGTGATCAAGAATAAAGGTATCTGTTTGGCATGTTCTACTGAGATGTACATCTTGGAACGCTTCCTTACATTTAGTTGCAGTTGTCTTTTAAATAGAAACTGCTTTTTTTTTCTAAAATGTTCTTTGTATAAAATGATGTTTCATTACCTTACCTTAAATTGTTGCTCAGAAAGATTTTTCAAGCTGTAAATTATGTGGGGAAGAAAGGATGAAATGTTTGCTGATTTTGATTCTGTAACATTTGCTTAGTGTTGGTTTGTTAGAATTTTATTGACTTTGTTTTGTTTTGTTTTGTTTTGTTTTCATAATGACTTCAGATAAAGACAATAGCAGTGCTTAGTTATGTATTTTGAATTGCACAAAAATTAATTACCTTATCCCTTTCTTATGTTTTGCTCAAAATTTGTAGTAATTATGTAAAACAACTGTCCTTTCTGCTGTAAAATTACTAATGATAAGTATGTAATTGTCATTTTTCTTATGTTTTCATGGAATTTTGATGCTCACAAATGTGGTCATTTTTTAGGTATTTTCCTGTTAAGCAACCTAGAACCAGAAAGAACATGGAAATCTAAAGGAAATTTTAAATTAATTTATAAGAAACATTTATCTTTATTTCTGAAATGTAAACATTTATTTTAAAATTCTTTGACTACATTAGGTTATGGATTTGGAAAAGTCTTTTTAAACATCTGTGTTCCACTCCCCTCCTCCTCCTTCGCGTGTTTCTTGTATGAAGCTCAGTGAATGGTGAACAGCAACATTTAAAAATCTGTGAAAAAAGGCTAAGTCAGAACATGCTGTAGAATTCTTACTGCTAGTATTCTCAGAGTAAATTCAAAAAGAAACTAAAATTAGAAAATATCCCTTAATCAGCATCAGTGAATCTGAAAGAATGAGTCACTTTTTCCTAATAGTACTTTTTTTTAAAAATTCAGAACATGATCTAAAGAACATTTTTACTTAAGAAATTTTGGCAGGGATGGACAGAAAATGTCTAAATTATAGAGTCAGCCTGTTAAGCCAGACAGCAATTCTAGGTCTTGGGTCTTGGCAAGGACAGTTACTCCGGGATGGAGAGGGAAACCAGAATTCTGGACACTTGATTTCTTGAAATACCTTACCCAGTTCTTGGAAAATGGAAGTGGAAGAGTAGAAAATCAGAACTCTTTTAGTCTTGATAGACATAATCTACACTGTGATTATGTAGAACTAAGAGATTTTTGGCCAAGTAAATTTCTTGGTCCTGTGAAACCATGAGGCTCAACTAGGCTGTCTCAGAAAGAAAACAAACAAACAAATCAGTCAAAAAATTGATTGAGGAAATCAGGCTGCTAAAGTTAACATATTGTGGGTTTCACCGCATCATCAGTTCTTCTTTTCTCAAGACTTAAAATTCAGGGTTGTTCATTTTGCTTTCCTCCCAACTCCCAAAAGTGAGTATCTCCTTGATGTATCTGACTTCTGGTTCAGAAATGTCTGCCTCAAAACCTTTCAGAGCCCTCTTGCAGCTTTATTTAAAGATCCTGATCAATAGAAAAGTAGTTTTAGAGGTTTGACTAAGACAGGAACCTTAGCAGTTTGGGGCTGATGCTTTGTTCAAGCATGATAATAAAGTTTCTGAGGCCATTAACAGAGTCATACAGTCTGCCTAAAAGTAATGGATATTATTCATAACTGACATTCTCTCTGCCGGCGCAAAAAGCCTAAAGAGTGCATCTCCTGCTCTGATGTTTACTCTTCAATCCATAGGATCCCTTTTATCACAAAACAGTGTAAGCACCTCTGTGAAATGAACCATTCTATGAGGCAGAGAGACAAAAAGCCAATTTTTTTTTTTTTGTGGTGTGTGAAAGTTAAAGCTTATGTCTTATAAAAACCATTTTAAGACATTTTCAATAAGCTCAGTCAACCATGTTATCTGGTATTACATATACATAAAAAATATATAAGTATACTGGAAAATATATCTGTTAATACTGCTGCCAAATTCAAGATGGGAAGATAGTTATAATCAGATCAGCTTCAGGATTTCAAGAAGAGATAGACTTCTGCAATTTCCTAGTCCAATTGAACACTTCTGAAAGTCAGAGTTAGGTTAATAATGTGATAGAGTGAGATATTACAGCATATTTTTGGAGCCTGCTGATCACATATTTTACAGGATGGGATTTTGACATTAGGTTTTGTTTCTAAATTTCTTTGTGATTTTGACCAGATTATTTAACTCTGAAACCTTTCTGGGATAAATATGCTTCCATCTTCACTCGGAAAAGGTAAATAAAGTAGATAGGGTGAAAACTAGGAAAAAAAAAGATAGTATAAAGCCCTTTTAAAAAGCTGATGCTGCTCTTATCTAAATATGAAAAAAAACTCATTCTAATATTTCTGAAATGTCATCATGTTGAGGAAAAAAAATCAAATAATTTATAATTTAAATGGAGGTATATCCACACTTTCATCACATTTGGGTTTCCTTTCCTTTTTTTTTGTGTTTATTTCCCATCTGACAGAAAGAGTTCTCAATACAGCTGCATGAGGTCTACTAGCATGTAAGTTTATATAAAGAGATACATATTTTATATATACCCTTTTAATAGCATTTTTCCATGCTTTTGTTTGTGTTCAAAAGAATGACCAAGATCATCATAATGAGGTAGCACACACAGTGTACAAAGAAACTAAACAAAAAAAAAAAATTATTTTTCACATTAGGTTTATTATTTGAATTAGTCTCAAAAGAATAGGGGTTTGTGTTTTTTTTTTGGTGGGGTTTTTTGTTTGGTTTTGGTTTTGTTTTGATTTGGTTTGGTTTTTTTCTTTGTCGTTGTTGTTGTTGTTGTTGTTGTTGTTGTTGTTGTTGTTGTTGTTTTTATTTATTGTGATCAGGAAACTACAAGCCAATTAAATAACTGATTTACTATCCAAACGACCTTGTTTAAATTATATTATCACAGAATTATTAGACCCAATAAAAGATACTGTCCCCCTCTAGTCTACCCTCATGAGATTCCCCCTGGAGCACTGCATCCAGCTCTGGGGTCCTCAGCACAGGAAAAATGTTATAATGTGTCTGGGGGAGGCTTACACAGATCATCACAGGGCAGGAGCACCTCTCCTGTGCAGACAGGCTGAGAGAGGTGTGGCTGCCCAGTCTGGAGAAGGCTTCAGGGAAACCTCAATGTGGACTTTGCATACTTTGAGAAGGCTTATAAAAAAGGAGGGACTTTTTACAAAGAGAGATAGTGACAGGACAAAGGCAAAGTTTTAGTTTAAAAGAGGGAAGGTTTGGATTAGATGTTAAGAAATACTTTACTGTGTAGGTGGTGATACACTGAAGCAGGTTTCCCAGAGAAACTGGAGATGCCTTATTTCTGGAAGTGTTTAAGGCCAGGCTGAAGGGGCTCCTGAGCAACCTGACCTAGTGAATTTCATCCCTGATCATGGCTGAGGGATTGAACTAGATGATGAACTTTAAAGTTCCTTCCAAACTGAATCATTCCATGATCTTATAATTCTGTGATGTGCTGCTTTTCGTTTTCTCTTTTAGAGTACAGTGAGGGTGTGAAATGCTTGAGTCTTTTGATAGTGTCAATAACCAGGCTAGTCATGGTGACTCAGTCAGGGTGGTATCAAAGATTCGAAACAAGTTCTCACAATAGAAAAAGTATGATTCTAGGAAACTAATTACACAAGTAAGGGCTCAGATTACTAAATGGAAACAGAAATTCATAGACTCCTACAAGGATTTACATAAATTACTACTACATTCATATTGTTCAAACATAAAAACTACAAAATTTACAGTTGATGTAAAAGTATTCAGGGTGGTCAAAAGTAAAACAAAACACAACACAACGTAATATGGAAAGGTGTCATGATTTTGAATGGCCATGTAAAAAAACTGGAAAGATGTAATTTAATGCTGATAAGAAAAAACTAATGAATACCGAAAAATATATCCCTAAATTACAATAAAGTTTCCAAATTTAATTATTTTCACTTGATTTCCATATTAACAAGTAAGATATGCTAAATAAATGAAATCTGTCAGGTTGAAAAAGAGATAAATAAGGTAAGTTATAGTATATGTTCACAACATTTTGAATACAGAGAAAATTAAAATGGAAGTTGGACTCAGTTTTCCAATCTAAATTAGTTTATGATTTTGTGATTTAGTGTTTGTCCTAGCACAAAAATTCTAATGCAGTTACCAGATACCTGGCATGAAATAAATAAAAGGATGCATATTTGACACACTACACTTGAATTGCAGAACTATTTTCCATCAGTTACCATATTATTCAATAGAATAAACTCGATAAAGAAATAAAAGGATAAATTAATGAAGAAAGCATCCATCACTACTGCAAAAGTACAAGTGTGTGAGTGAAATGTCTGGATATTGAACTCCCTAACCTGTAATTCTTGGAAAAATCTAAGGTGTAAATTTTTTTTTTAATTTAATTTTATTTTTAGAATAATTCCATAGTGCAAATGATAGGGTTCAATTGACTGGACAGCCCTTTGAACTGACCCACATTATCTCTTTTTATATTCTTATGTATAATGCAATATATAATGTTCTTAGCATATATATTTGCTTAGCATTTTTATGATTTTTTCACAATATTGACCCTTTTTATGAAAGTTGTTTCTACATCCCTTTTTATAACCTTGCATATGCATCACAAGACTGAATAACTGGAAACATTGTCTTGCCTTGTTAATGCAGTTAATTGAATAAACACAAATAAATAATGTAAATAACATCTGGTTTTGCTCCTACTCAGTCATTCTTGAAACAGGAATGAATATCGTTCTCTTTCACATAGGTCAGTTTGAAGAGAATTCATTCAAAGTAAATGCATTCATCATAAAAAACATCTCTAATTATATCATTACCTGCTACTCTGCTGTTCCCAGGTCACTAAGTTACCATCACTGGTTTTGTTGTGTGGGATGATTTCTCAAGGCTTCCTGCATTTCCATGGGGCAGCCACCAGAGTCTTTTACAGCAAAGTCAACCCTTTCACACAGTGTATTCCATGCCCAGGAGGACTACAGGAAACACTAGAGAGGCCAATTCAATGACTGGGGGAGCCAGCCACCTGTAGCCAGCTCTGTTACACACTGTCTTCTAAGCTCTGTTTATTGAAGGAAGAGAGGAAACACAAGTAGAGATGACAGTTTAATAAATGCTGTTACATTTTTCAGCTTTGACATTCAGTAGTTCAGCCAGGTTTGGAACCCTTTGCCTCACACAATAGATGACATTTGGCCTCAGCTCGGGCCCTGAATCCATGACCCTCAAGGTTTTGGCTGCTGGGGCCAAAGGCTGGCTCTGGCACAGGGCAGCCAGGTGGCCTGAGAACCTTCTGCAGCAGTAACAAAGAGACAAGAGAAGCTTCATTTCTTTCACCTCTGTTCTCAGAAGCTGCTTTCAAGGCTCTTGGTCCTTGCATGTAATGGGTTTCACTTAAATACTTACAAAAAGCCATAAAAATCAGCACTTTCCTACAATAAAAAATTATTAGCTACCACAAAAGCTATTCTAAGAGAATACATAAACACAGTGACATTTTTCCACAGGTATTTTTTGTGTTTTCTGTATTGTGTGGGATTTCCCCCACTTGCCTTCATGTGGGGAAGAAGAAATAGTAGCAAAAATAAAAATCAGTAAAACCAAGACCAGGGAGATCTAAAAATCTTAAGAGTGTATTTCTTCCATATTCTGTACACACTGGTAAATATTAATTTCAGTTTCTTATTGTTATTGTCTTTAACATGCATGGTAGTTTTCTTGACTGTGAATTCACACAGCATGATTTCTTTCTTGTATATGTGAATCATACTCTCCCAAATTCACCTGTTGCCCATGGCAGAAGTTATTTGAGACACAATTTCAAG
Source organism: Notiomystis cincta (assembly GCA_013398075.1). Lineage (NCBI taxonomy): Eukaryota > Metazoa > Chordata > Aves > Passeriformes > Notiomystidae > Notiomystis > Notiomystis cincta. The sequence continues at coordinate 43,457 of VZRX01003922.1, forward strand.
TGATGCATTGTGACCATAATTTTTCATCAATCCAAATACAGTAATTCTACTGTCTGAGAACTGTGATATTGCCATGACCTTTCCATCTTCTGCTCTTGATTCCCCATTCACTGGCGATTTCCATGCTGTTTGGTATACTTGGTATATTTAGACTTCATTATTCTACTTGATCACTCTCCTTCATTGCACACTTATTTTTGCTATCTTGAATGGACAGTTTATGTAATTCAGGTTTTGACTGCAGAACACAATTGTTTGCCACAGGCTGACTAGACTGTCTGTGTATTTGAGAAGATAATTAGAAAAAGCCCATCTCTTCCCCACAAAATAAAACACATGCTGATAAATGAAGGAGGAAATACTCTGGTAATACTTCCAAACACATTTATTGTTCACACACAAAGTAAAGCTAAAGGTCCATGAAGTGTCACATACCTCCTCATGTTCAGGTAAATTTATGGAGACTATTGCATAAATAAGTGATTAACAACAAACATAAGGGTCAAACGTTTTTTTTTTTAAATTTTAAATAAACACTATATAAAGTGTTCCAGATTAATCTTAAGGGTAGAATAGAAGATTTAAAAAAAGAGTAAACAAATACAGAAATAAAAATTTTCCAAGAATAGGCATAACTATAATACTAATATTTCATTCCCTTTCACAAATGGTGAACTATTGTATATTACTGAAGTTAATGCTCCTAACTCAGGATATCTGCTATAAGATGAACAGTATATTATCTTGAACATTTAAAAGAAAGATTGAAATATATCTATATTTATATCTATATCTATCTATAGATATTTGTAATACAGTCTTGATGGTCTTTTAATTGTTGGGAGTGAATAAACATTTCTAATTCAAGACCATTTACTTGAACGAAGAAGCTGACACCAACCACTACTTCCTGAGATGATACTGTTTTGGAGAAAGAAAATAACAATGAAAGCTTGAGTCCTTGACATCTATCATATTGGAATTTAATGGGCTCAAAACCTATAACTACCCAGATCTGGGTTGTACAGCTGAATGGTTCAATCAGTAGCTTTTTATAGTGCACTGTGGTAATTACCTCTTACATGAACTATCTGTTCTTGAAAGAATGACACTTTAATCAGCTCTATAAAGATCCTGACATTTGAGGTACTCTGTTCTTTTCTGGAAGTTTGTGTGTGTGTGTGTGTCTGTGTGTGTGTGTATTTTTGGTTTTTGGTTTGGGTGATTTTATTTGTGGGTTTTGGGGGTTTCTTTTGAATCTGCAGGTTTTTCATTTCCTTTTGACTTTACTGGTGTTAGAAGATGTTTGGACAATGATACTTGCTCAGTACTACAGCCTAGTTGATATTATAGAGCAGAAATTTGCCTCTTAAGATAATTCA
>VZRX01003922.1:48241-125668 GCA_013398075.1 Notiomystis cincta
CAAATAAAACTCAAACCCTTAAGAATTCAAAACTAATTTTGGCTTTTATTTTAATCAATAAAAGTATCCATGAAATTAGTTCCATTATATATGTACACAAATATACAAATACATATAGAGAAATATAAACATATATAGAGATATGTCTCCCCAATAATGCAATCTATTTTAAACAAGACTCAGCTTCAATAAAGAAATTTCATAAGTTTTAAGTAATAAGGGTTTAGTTCCAAAATGGAAATAAAAAACTTAAAGGCACTATTTTGGCTCTTTCTTGCTTGACTAGTCACAGATCTTTGGGTTATCTCTTTCTTAATGAAGGTAAGCTTCAGTTTAAGTGATATATAATTCATGTTAAAGCAGAGATCAAAGAATCAAATGGAGACATTTTTAATGTCTAATGAGGGCTTTGTCAGATTCCTTCTTCAAACTTTCCCACAAGAAAGGCAGAAAGAGGGACCAATCAAGTACATTAAGAGCATCACTAAGTTTCATCAGAAATGTTTTCAAAATTTACCACATGCTTATGTCCACAATTTATAACTAATTCAGTCCTTAGTTCAGTGGTTGAAACTATTGTTTTAGATGAGATCTTCCTCATCTGAAGCCATTGTCTCCAAAGAGCGAGGGAGATAAAGAGAATTGCTGCAAAGAGAAACATGAGCATACAAAGCATTCTTCAGGATATGCATGAGAAAAAAATTAAATAAACAATGCACCCCTAAACCCCAATCCTAGTGTTATAATGGTTGGATTTTAGATATTTTGTCTGCCAAGCTGGCTGTGATTTAAAGTGATAGCAAAGCATGAAGATGTAGAATTGGTTCATTAAGGAGCTTTGTTAGTTCCTAGAAAAACAGATGCTCTCTACATCCATATTTTTTGTGTTGCTAATTCTGCTGTTATTTTTATTTGCCTACTGCATATTGCATACACCTATGGGGTTGCATAAATAATGATTAGGATATCAAATGTATTGATTTTGTAACAGTGACAGTCTTTTCCTATTTTACTGCTTTAATTGCCATTAGCATCCAATGTCTCCTCCATAGTTAGTGAGAAGACTAATAATGGTAAAGATAATGGTAGCTACTGTTATATAGCAAGATGCATTGGAGCAAGCTGCCTGGGGAACTAGTGGAATCATAATCCTTGGAAGTGTTTAAAAAATGTGTGGAAGAGGCACCTGAGGACATGGTTTAGTGGTGAACATGTGGCAGTGCTAGGTTAATGGTTGGAATTGATCTTAGAGATCTTTTCCAACCTTAACAATTCTATGATTCTATAAAGGAGGTCTTTAAAACAGTTTAAAATTTACACATCTCACAGTAGTAGATAAGGAGGTCATATTTGGAAAACTGATTTGTAGCAGATATATATACTGAAAATGTTGAAGTCAGGTAAATGAAGTGCATAAAATGTTAAAATAACAAGTTTTGTAGGTATATGATAACTTCATTCTTAATCCCCAAGAAATACTTGAGTAATTTTCCAGCTGTAGTGTTTATTTCTTTTGCTGAAATTCTCCTCTCTTTCTGACGTGGTAGAACGATATGAATATAAAAAGAAGTCGTATGCCTCTAAGTTATATTGTTCTGAAAGCTTACTGCCAAGGAAGCAGTAAGCTTCCAAAGCAAAAAGAAGCATGATGTGGAGGCTAGAGAAGATTTCACTAGATTCCATTTTTTTCTGCATTGCTGAAATTCATTTTTCCGGTACAAGTTTTGGAAGATTTTCTTCATCTCTTTTTGCTTAGAATTAAAATATTCTCCTCTGGGGAAATAACATATTTATTTGTTTGTTTGTTTATAGTGTTACCTGGTATACAGAGAGAAAATACCTCAGAGTGGTCCAAAGATGCACCAAGAGAATTTTAGTCATGGCATTAAGAAACATTCCTTTACCAAGGGAGCCAAACACTGGAACAAATTTCCTACAAACATGATCAATGACCCAAACTTATCTGTGGTTTAGAGCTATTAGCATAATGATTTTAATGATAAAATATGCTTTTACTTTTTATCAGCACTGAATTGTTCAGGTAGTTGGATTATTGTAGGTCACTCAGAACTGAAATATTCTATTCTATTAAATTACATTTGTGTTTAGTATTTATTTATTTTACAAAATCACTCTTAATATTCTTATTTATATTTTCTAAATTGTAATTATCTGCTGGTGTGGGTGGGCATGGTATTTAATTGAGTCTGGAAGTGTGAAACTATTCATTAAAAAGTACAGTGAATTATGATTAATTGTTCTGTTCTGATACACTAGAAAATGTTTGTTTCTGTGCAAGTATCTCTTCCTGCACATGTAAGGTACAAAATGTTCTGCTGTAATTTTAAAACCAAATATAATTGCAGAGTGGGAGAAAAATATGCCATATATGGTAATTCGATGCTAGAGGTTGTGGCAGGTTAATGTACCTTGATTAAACTAATGAAACATATTCACAGAAAAATAAAGAAGGGTCGTCCTCCTGAAATTATGTCACAAGATATACAAACCATTTTTTCTGATTTGCAGCATTAGAAGAACCAATTTATACTAATTAACAGCTTATTGGGGTTTCCACACTGTTCTTTTTTGTACGAAATATTAGTTGACAGAGTAAATGCATTTTTTTGACTCACACATATGTACATCTTAGCACAAATGAAGGAATGAAAATCTGTTCCTCATACTAGAATAAGAATACACATCAGTCTCCTTTCCTATACCCTGGAATGCTGTGATCCAAGTAGAATTATTCAATTACTGAAGTCTACCATAAACTCTCAATTTCATTGTGGCAAAAGATTAATTTCACTTTATGTGTTCTTTATTGTGCCATTCCTCTTGATGTACCCTTCTGTAAAGTTTCTATATTTTTGTCCTCACCTATTTTATCTTATTTTAGTTACTTTTCTCTTCTTCCTCCTGCTTCTATCTGATGCTCATTTTTATAGGAATCTAACAAATGAATCTAGATTTTTAAGTGTAGCTTGAAATCTAGTAAGAAAATGTCCTATAATTTTTTAAGAAATCAGCAGGGATGTGAAGAAGACCTTAGACAAAGCTTGCACTCCGATGTCATTTGCCAGTGTTGTGACCGTCATGAGGTCCTTCTCTGCAAAGAAAACATCCTCATGAAATTTCAGTGCAACTGTCCCAGCTACTGATAAGATTCAAGATCTGTGTACAGCACTGTATTTCCCACTGTATACACCTTCAGGAGAAAACTATCTGACAATGCTGCAGCCCATGTGTCTGGAACCAGAGACATGAGTGCTGCACTGGCCTGAAGGAAACAGCATGGAGAAATGTGATAACACTAAAGACTAAATTTATAGCAGTCAAATGACTACTGGGACTGTTCTCTGGCACTGGTGCCTACTGGCATGAGATCCCAAGCAACTCAAAAGGAGCGCCCAGTGTAAATCACCCACTGGAACTGCCTCTATCTCACAGTGTCTCCAGAGCCAGACCTGAAAACTGACTGGATGCACACCAGTGTTTTCAGGACAAAGCATTGTCAGGAACCACGCTAACAATAAAACAGTAAAAATGCTTTCTATGTAAATTAACTGCCAATGTGTACCTTAAAGCTATCTTAAATTAATTTAAATTAATAAAGACTGTCACTGCAGTAGTGAATCAAAGGAGGCGATGCCAAATCATGGTGGGCTTGGTGGGGATTTAAAAAAAAAGGAAAACAGTTTTCAGAATCAGTTATCTTCTTATTTGTATATTACTGTGAAATTCACTAAAATCTCTGAGTCAGAAGTTACTGGAAATAGGATCTTCATCCTGTAGTCTATTTTGAGTTTCTGGGTATTTATATTGTCTCTGATATTCTGAGAAGAAATGCATTTCTGATTCTTCTTTCAGCTTTTACTAAAGTAAGAATACAAATGAAATGTTGAGTATAAAAAAATAAATTACTTGTATCTCTGAAAATAACGCCATCATAGAGGGCATGGTAGAATAATGCAAAAACACAGAATGAAATTCAGCCTGCAATTGAGATTAATCAGAAAAAGAAATATTCATATTTGGCAAATAGGCTTTTTTTTTCAATGGACTCATGTGGCGATTGTGCATATAATTTCTCTGGCAATCTCTTTTACTAATGGCAATGGTTTTACAGACGTGTTTTGTATTAAGCATTCAATACAGAATTAATTGAATCAATATATTTTGGTTACATGGTTGTGCATTATTCGCCCATACTGTAACTGAAAGTTTTCTACTTCCACTTTGAATTTATTGCACACACTTTTACAAAATATTTCTCTTATAGAGCCTTTATATAATATAGATTTATAAAACAATTTTATTTCTATTCATTTACCTCACTGAAAATCAGTGCCTGCTGAAGTATCTCTTGAAAAAATTCTAATATAGAGAGAAATAGATTAAAAATGTGCATGCATTGTTACATATTTAAATATAATACAACCATAAAATATTATTATGGTGAAATTAAGACTGAAAGCATATATCAGCTCTCATGCAAAAAAAAACAAACAACTTACAATTATAAAAAATATTTCTCTTGAAACAATATATTCCTGAAATACAGGAAATTCCGTATTAATTTTAACCATAGAGGGAGTAAAGACAAGGGAGCTAAGAAAAGCAATCAGCCTACCTAATTCTAGTTCATTATTGTAGGCCTGTGTTTATTGGTAAGGCACTTTAATGCTTGTGAACACAGTGTTTCTCCCCAGTTTTCCTTCCATTTTTGGACAGTGGCTGTTGTCATCCTGTGCCATCTGCCAGAGAGAAATTGAAATTATAAGGGGATAGAATAATTCCCTCAATAAACCTCTTTCAATAAAAGGAGCATATAAACCGATTGCATAAAATTAGATGGGATTATCCAAGTGGCATGATATATGACATACAACAAGGGATAAGGTCATTGATCCTTTTAAAACCAGTGACATTTGAGACAGATAATTAAATTTTGAGTGGTTTTGACCTTTCTCTAATCTCACTTATATCTTAACCATTATAATAAAGAAAACTGTTGCCTGTAGGTAAGCCGAAAAGGAATTATGAGTTTCATGAATTGTCTGGTAGAGCAGTGGCTTTTTATTATTGTTGGAAGGCTAGCATTAGTCTTTGTAATTATAAACATCAGATGCCATTATCAATATTTACAGCCATGATAAGCTTTTCTTCCCCAGCTGTGCTTTTTATATAGCATACAAGTTAATTTTATCTGTGTAGTGCTTTCAGTATTCACAGTGCTCTTCCATTTCGATTGACACAAAAATACTAAAAACAGTGATAAAACTATGTGTTCAAATTAATTATATAGTTTAAAATGTTTATATTAGAGACAGCATTTAATGCCTAGAACTGTAAAAAAAAGTAATCTATATATTTCTTCTGGATTTCTTCTTCCCCTTCTCTTCTTCTTTCCGTTATTCCTTCATCATGTTTCTTCTTCCTCCATCACCTTTCCCCCTACAGTTGATGATCTGTTAAAATTGTGTTACCTATCAAAATAGGTGTTTGGCTCCAAAAATGCATCTGCACTACTATATAAAGAAGAATGGGAATGTGCACAACTAAGAACATTCAACAACTTGGATTATTTGAAGTATTTTTTTCTTAAATCAGTTCCAAATTAGCTTACCTCCTTTTTGGTCTGCTGAACAATAGCACTTTCTTCAAAATTAATTTGTATGGATGGGATTAGTCTTTAGAGACACAGATCTGAGACAATTACATTTATTCATCTGGGACACAAATAATTGATCTTTTTTCATTTTTGCATATGTACACAACCTGAGATGTAACTACAACTTGCATGATGATCAGTTTTTATATTTTTCTAATTGATATTCTCTGTTACCCAGCTGTTACCGTACTAAGACATAGTTACATCTTGTAGGTGTCAGTGGCGGACACGCTACTTAGTAAGCACCAAATCATTTGAAATATTTGACAAGGCAATTTAGCAAAGCAAGCAAAGAAGCAAATCACTCATCCCTTCCCAAGAAAACAGGATTGGAACCTCATCAAAGGTCTCCCATTTCTGTCTTCTAAGTAACATGGAAAACTCTATGTTTTGCTCTGTCAAAAAAAACCAAGGGAATTGATTCTCAACAGTTTTGTTAGAAGAATGCAAGATAATGCAATAGCAGAAAATTAATAGTTGCTGTATAATTCTCTGTCAAAATCAAGTCTACCAAAGCTTCAAGGAGGTGCTTTTCAGGGGGCTTCTGCATCCTCTTTGGAAAGACAGTAATGATTCTGTGAAATAGAGAGCAGTAGCAAGTAGTGTCATTTGGGAATCATACTGTGACTAGTATTGTTCCATACCTTTATTAATGACACAGTGGGATTCAGTGAGCCCTCAGCAAATCTACAGATGGCATCGAGCTGAATGGTGTGATTAATGTGATAGATGGAAGGGTACTATCCAGAAGGACATTGTCCTACCTAGATTTCTAGATTTTAGTACAGTTTTTGACATTGCTTCTCACTGCGTTCTCCCGGAGAAACTGGATGCTCACAGCTTGGACAAGTGTACTGGGTGAAAACTGAGTAGATGGCTGAACTCAAAATCTGGTGGTGAATAGTTACATCCAGTTGACAGTCTGTTCCAAGTGGCAACCTCCAGGGCTCACTTGTGGTGCTAGTCATGTTTAATAACTTAGTCGGGGGCCTGGAAGTGGGGGATCAAGTGCACCCTCAGTCAGCTTGCAGATGACACCAAACTGAATGGGAGTGTTGATCTGCTGGAGGGTAGGGAGGCTCTGCAGAGGGATCTGAACAGGCTGGATCAATGGGAAAAGGCCAGTGGGAAGAGGTACAACAAGGCTGGTACCAGGTCCTACACTTGGGTTACAACAACCCCGTGCAGTACTAGAGGCCAGGGGCAGAGTGGTTGGAAAACTGCCCAGTGGAAAAGGAGCTGGGAGTGTTGATCGGCAGCTGCTTGAACATGAATGTGCCCAGGTGGCCAATAAGGCCAATGTTGTCCTGGCCTGTATCAGCAATAGTGAGGCCAACAGGACCAGGGCAGTGATTGTCCCCCTGTACCCAGCACCGGTGAGGTCACACCTTGTGTCCAGTTCTGGGTCACTCACTTCAAGAAAGACACTGAGGTGCTGGATCATGCCCAATGAAAGGCAACAAAGATGGTGAAGGGTGTAGAGAGTAAGTCCTACGAGGAGTGGCTGGGCAAGCTAGGGTTGTTCAGGCTGGAGAAGAGGAGGCTGAGAGGAGACTTTATCAGCATTTACAACTATTGAAGTAGTCAAGTAACAAGTGATAGGAAAAAAGGAAAGGCTTTGCCAGGGGAAGTTTAGTTTGTATATTAGAAAACTTTTCTTCACAGAAAGTCTATAAAGCATTGGAACTGGCTGCCCAGGTTGAGTCACCATGCCCGGAGGTATTTAAAAGATGTGTAGATGTGACACTTAGGGACATGATTTAATGGGGAACCTGGAGCACTGGGTTAATGGTCGGACTTAATTTTCTTAAATTTATTTTCAAATCTAAGTGATTGAATGATTCCATGACAGGCTTGAGGAACAGGTAGAAACTGTATGAGGCTTATAAACTTCAGCAAGGTCAAATGCAAAATACTGTCAAAAGGTTTAAACTTTAAAGACCTTTAAAGGTTCCTTTCAACCCAAACCATTCTATGATTCAGTAATAATTGCACTTACTTTTTCTCTGTTCCATGCTTCCTTCTCTGTCTTTTTTATTATTTCTTATTTCTGTCAACTTTTATGGCTTTTATTTCACATTCTTCTTCCATCCTAATTTACCAGTTTTCTACCCATGTGTCAAGTGATTATTTACTTATGCTTTCCTCTCTTCCTCCTGAACATTCTCCTTTTACTAAGGACTTTACTGCAATGGATGTAAATAGGCTGAACAGTGAAGACTGCTGTTCCAAAACAGATCCTTCACTTTCATGTGAATGTGCAGGTTTTGCTTTATCAGAAAGGGGAGTCAAACAAAATTGCTTTCAAACAGCTCTTTTTCAAAGATGTCTCGATAGACTTGTTCAGTTTTGTAGTTCATTCATCTCTCAGTCAGTGAATGAACACTGCTAGAATATTTTACATTTTTATTGTGTGCTTTTATATCACATAGAATAACCTCAACTTGAGCATATTCAATATCTATCCTTTCTCTAACTTAAACAATTTGAAATCTTTCTGATATATCTCTCACTTTAATATTCCCTTAAAAAATATGACAGTGCAATTTTACGCCTTACACACAGCTTTCAAAATGTCTGTCTCCAACACAGAGAAGGAAGAAAAAAAGAAAAAAAGAAAAAAAAAAGCAGGACAAAGCTCTAAACCCAACTTTTTATTCCATGCTCTCTAGCTGTCATTCTGAGTGTTTTTAAAAAGAAACATCTAGCCAAAGCTTAATGACATTGACATAACAGAATTATGAAAAAATTCTAGTCCATACCTAACCAATTCTAAAACTGGGGGGAAAAAAACACAAAAAAACCAAACCAAAACAAAAAGCCAACTTCTGTCAACGAATGGCTATGCATACTCAAATGTTCATATTGTTTCTAGTTCATACAATTTGTAGTTTACTGCTCAATAAAATTCAACTTAATAGTTTCAGTTGAAATTATTCCATATGCTTCCATATGTTGAAGTATTTTAAAAAAGTCATCTGTGCCTTTTTTGTTGCTGAGTTCTAAATATTTTTCAAACTCAGAAAATGCTGAAAGAATGAGGTACTAGCCTTCTCAAGACAACGAGAGACTCAATAAACAAATAAAGGAAAAAAATTTAGCAGCTGTAGATGNAGTGTTGATCGGCAGCTGCTTGAACATGAATGTGCCCAGGTGGCCAATAAGGCCAATGTTGTCCTGGCCTGTATCAGCAATAGTGAGGCCAACAGGACCAGGGCAGTGATTGTCCCCCTGTACCCAGCACCGGTGAGGTCACACCTTGTGTCCAGTTCTGGGTCACTCACTTCAAGAAAGACACTGAGGTGCTGGATCATGCCCAAAGAAAGGCAACAAAGATGGTGAAGGGTGTAGAGAGTAAGTCCTACGAGGAGTGGCTGGGCAAGCTAGGGTTGTTCAGGCTGGAGAAGAGGAGGCTGAGAGGAGACTTTATCAGCATTTACAACTATTGAAGTAGTCAAGTAACAAGTGATAGGAAAAAAGGAAAGGCTTTGCCAGGGGAAGTTTAGTTTGTATATTAGAAAACTTTTCTTCACAGAAAGTCTATAAAGCATTGGAACTGGCTGCCCAGGTTGAGTCACCATGCCCGGAGGTATTTAAAAGATGTGTAGATGTGACACTTAGGGACATGATTTAATGGGGAACCTGGAGCACTGGGTTAATGGTCGGACTTAATTTTCTTAAATTTATTTTCAAATCTAAGTGATTGAATGATTCCATGACAGGCTTGAGGAACAGGTAGAAACTGTATGAGGCTTATAAACTTCAGCAAGGTCAAATGCAAAATACTGTCAAAAGGTTTAAACTTTAAAGACCTTTAAAGGTTCCTTTCAACCCAAACCATTCTATGATTCAGTAATAATTGCACTTACTTTTTCTCTGTTCCATGCTTCCTTCTCTGTCTTTTTTATTATTTCTTATTTCTGTCAACTTTTATGGCTTTTATTTCACATTCTTCTTCCATCCTAATTTACCAGTTTTCTACCCATGTGTCAAGTGATTATTTACTTATGCTTTCCTCTCTTCCTCCTGAACATTCTCCTTTTACTAAGGACTTTACTGCAATGGATGTAAATAGGCTGAACAGTGAAGACTGCTGTTCCAAAACAGATCCTTCACTTTCATGTGAATGTGCAGGTTTTGCTTTATCAGAAAGGGGAGTCAAACAAAATTGCTTTCAAACAGCTCTTTTTCAAAGATGTCTCGATAGACTTGTTCAGTTTTGTAGTTCATTCATCTCTCAGTCAGTGAATGAACACTGCTAGAATATTTTACATTTTTATTGTGTGCTTTTATATCACATAGAATAACCTCAACTTGAGCATATTCAATATCTATCCTTTCTCTAACTTAAACAATTTGAAATCTTTCTGATATATCTCTCACTTTAATATTCCCTTAAAAAATATGACAGTGCAATTTTACGCCTTACACACAGCTTTCAAAATGTCTGTCTCCAACACAGAGAAGGAAGAAAAAAAGAAAAAAAGAAAAAAAAAAGCAGGACAAAGCTCTAAACCCAACTTTTTATTCCATGCTCTCTAGCTGTCATTCTGAGTGTTTTTAAAAAGAAACATCTAGCCAAAGCTTAATGACATTGACATAACAGAATTATGAAAAAATTCTAGTCCATACCTAACCAATTCTAAAACTGGGGGGAAAAAAACACAAAAAAACCAAACCAAAACAAAAAGCCAACTTCTGTCAACGAATGGCTATGCATACTCAAATGTTCATATTGTTTCTAGTTCATACAATTTGTAGTTTACTGCTCAATAAAATTCAACTTAATAGTTTCAGTTGAAATTATTCCATATGCTTCCATATGTTGAAGTATTTTAAAAAAGTCATCTGTGCCTTTTTTGTTGCTGAGTTCTAAATATTTTTCAAACTCAGAAAATGCTGAAAGAATGAGGTACTAGCCTTCTCAAGACAACGAGAGACTCAATAAACAAATAAAGGAAAAAAATTTAGCAGCTGTAGATGACTGTAACTTTATGGAGTTCAAAGGCATATGTTTTACTGTAGAGATTCTAGACTTTAACAGCTAGGGAAGAGGTGGTGTAGTCTGTAACAAATGATGACAAAACAATTGTCTTGCAATGTGGGAGAGAAAATCTCATTCCTGGAAATATTCAAGATCAGCTTGGACAGGTATATGAACAACCTGATCTAGCTGAACATCTAGCTGAACATGTCCCTTCTCATTGCTAGGAAGTTGTGCTGGATGACCTTCAAGGGTCCCTTCCTGTTGAAAATGTTCAATGATTCTATGATTTAATTTAAAGCTAATACAAACTGAGATTTGAATAGTATGTCTATTTTTTTTTCAGAAAATAAAACTGTTTGGCCTCATCGTGAATACTGTGTGAGGTTTTTTGTTGTTATCTTAAAATTATTTCCTCTCACTTAGAACTTGCATTTTTTCCACTATTTAAAGCCTGCCATATCCTAAAAGATATGTACATAAGTCTTGATGTGTAATGCTGAATCAATGAAAAAAATCTCAGTTCACTTCATTAAAATGATTAAACCCTAAGGTAAGTTTTTTTCATTATACATGTATAAGGCAGTTTGCCAGATTTCTAGTTCTTAAGGTTTCTGCTTTGAATTCCTTCTCATTATCAACGTTTTGTTAATGAGACCTCTATGAGGAAGAATCTCTTGGTGAGCAGGCTCTCTTTGAAGATGAGATGGGAGGGAAGCACTGGTTTATTACTGGCAGCTTCTCTTTTGTCCCTACATCTAAATCAATCAGGCTATTTTTGTGTAACTTGTCTGGCTACGTAACTTTTAAAATGCTGCCTCAATTGGTATTTCTACAACTCTGCTTTCTCTAGAATCACCAAAATCCAGCAAAGTACCTCTTAATGCACTTTCAATAAAGGATAAGAATAATGCTATTACATAAGTACATTTAAGCATTTGCCAACATTTTGAAAGGGTCAAGACTAAATGATTTGTGATGTTTTCCTGAACTGTATCTATCCTTGGTGCTAGATTTTATTCGGAATTATAATCTGGGTTAATGGTTTAAAATTGTTTGTTTATATTCTGCCTATTATTCTCATTATTCAACTTTCTTTTCCTTTTTTCTCAAGTTCCCAGTTATGTTTCACATGCAAATTCTGTCAACATAGTTTATCTGCTGTTTCAGGCTATTAATGAGAAACAGCTCAAGTGACAAAATCATGGCTGAACCACTGCAGATAGCAGAAAAATAAATCTACAGTGAAATATGCAGATATCACATAACGGCAACACACATTTATAACTGTCCTCTTTAACATGTAGAGCACATACTGTCACTATATGTCCAGTGTTAGCTACTTCTTGTTTGGGTTTTTTTCCCTTATCTTACTATTATTTTGGCCTCTGAAGTCTAAATTATACAAGAGCTTAGATATTTTTCATATATATTAAAAAAAAGTAAAATTATTGATAAAATTATAGTAAAATATTTAATGAATCATATATATATCTCTATCTCTCAAGATGACATATTTGTTTTATAAAATATTTTTTTACTTGGTATATGGAATGTATTTTTTAAATACATCAAATACTTCAAAGGACAAAAAGACTGTTCTGTGTTCCCCAGCAGGGCGTGGAAAATAAAATGTAAAATTTGTTTAATTGTAGTGTTTCTTGAAGTACTCTAAAGAAGCATTAGGACAAAGCAAAAGATTATATGTACATAATTAATAACTAGTTCAGAGATATGGGAATATTACTATGCTAGATGCCATGTTGCAACTTCATATTAGCACTAATTCTACAGAATCCCGTTTTCAACGTCATCTTCAAATCGTTTTGGAAATACTATTTTACCAACAGAACTATGTTGTACAGAGGCAGTTATTGTTCCATTTGGGGCACAGAAGAGACAATTTTCTGTGTATTAGCTACAACTTCACTGAACAAGGTCTTTTACAACCTGAGTTATCCCAAATTTTAGTTCATGATCCCAATATATCTTCTTCTGAAAAGTCTATTCGGTATTATTATGTGACTGATTATTAGTCACAGTTTTGGATGACTTCCTAGCCATGTTTGATACACAGAGTTTTGACCAGATTGCTCAGGACTGTGCTCAGTTTGATTTTGAAATTTACTCCAGGCAGGGAAAACTCACAGAGTTCCTGTACAAACTGCTTCTGTATCTGACACCCTCAAAATAAGCAATCTCTTTATGTGTGTTAAATTGAATTTTGTGTATTTCAGAGAATAACCATTTCCTCTTATTCTCATTGGACCACTGAGAATAATTTGTCACTGCCTCGCTTGTGTCTCCCTCCCCTTTGATAATATCTCTCTGATCCTTCCATTCTCCAAGATGAACAGTCCCAGATATCTCAGGCTCTCTTCACATGACCAGTACTCTTTATTCCTCTTTGGGGTAGACCAACTGACCAATTAACAAACAAAACAAAAAGAAGAATGCCTGTAGTGCCCTTCATCTAAGCCTCCCTTTACCACAAGCCTAGAGTTCACTGTGGGCTACCTATTCTGTGAACCTTTCTTATATGTGGCAATCCTTAGTCTGTTGTAAAAAGCTGAGAATTCACCTTAAATAGACTTCTTTTTAGCCTGTCCTTCCACTGTACTCACCAGCAACAGTCCCTCCTTCTCCTGCTCCTGCCTCCACAGTTTGAGGTGGGTCTAGCTGGCCAACTCTTTTATGCTTTAATTTGAGGTGTTATCCTACAGTTCTCAAAGGAAACAACTGGCCCTGAAGCCAGTGACTGTGCCTGAAGGAAGGCATATGCACACACTCTCACACAGATATGTCTCAGGAGAGGAAATATTTTCACACTGACAGCTGCATTTAGTATTCCTTACATGCCTGACAACCTTTCCCCTCAAGCTGAACTAATCCTCCTGTTGTCTTTCCTTGGGACAGGTTCTTCGGGGACCTGACAGGTGCCCACATAAAGTTCTTTCTAAGCTGGGAAAAGGCTGGATCTGTTTATAAATCTAACCACCATACGTTGTAGGTTAATTCAGTCACTTAAAACAGAAAATCTTCCTCCATCTCTCTCCCAAGCTTGAAACATAAGGTTTCTGTTAGGTCATATGAATCTGCAAGGCACATCTGTGCAAAATTTGATGCCCTTCAAAAAACAAAGTCATGCTAATTACCAAAGCCTGTCAGTAGCAGTTAGTTTCTGAAATATCTTGAACTTTTAATCTTAAGTAAATTTGCATTATTCAGAGCAGTCATACAAATTTTTGATGGAAATCGTGTGAAACAAACAAAATTGATTCTTTTTTCCCCTAATGGAACATAGTATTCTAACATGACCCTGGTGCTCACAATATAATTTTCAGCAGACTGACTTTTCAAGTGGGAAACTCTACTCACTCAAGTCAGTCAGGGACTGTAGAACTGAGTAAAACTATTTCTCTTCATTGATTAAAGAGAGTGACAGTATTTTAACACAAATGCTTCAGTTGACTACAGCACAATGAAACTTCAGGGAAAAAATGTCCAATTCTAACAAATTTCTTTATTGCTCTGTAAATTACATCAGTAGAGTAAATGAAAATCATTTTACTCCTTTTAGAAATTGACTTGCAGTAACTGAGGAAAATTGATGGACAATCTAAACTCAGGTTATGAGGTAGTGCCTGTAAAGATAAAGGCAGCATATAAGCAGCATGCATTCAATAAAGGTTTGTTTAAATAAATGAACATGTGCTCAAATATGTGGTGAATTTTAAATAATTGCTCTAAAATTATATCCTTGAAGATGTCTAGAATTTGAGTAATATCAAAGGAATGTACTATTCAAAAGCAAATTTGAGTTTTGGTCATGCAACTGATAAATGTTCTTCTGTGAAAATAGACATGTACATGCTTTCATAAACATTAACATTTTTATTTATATTTTTGAAAGTGCATCTTTATGCAACAGTTTTGTGAAATTTTTGCCTATTTGTGCATTCACAATTTTTTTTTCTCAGAGTACTTTAGTAATAAGAAGCCGTTGTGGTGTTTCTTCCAATAACTCTGATTTTCAAAATTTTTCTGTTTTGTAATGTGGATTATTATATTAAGTATTTTGAAATTTTATTAAATACAGTGGTTAGGATAAAGAATATTGAGTACACAAGTAATTTGTGTGAATATCCAGAGAACCATTAATCAGAATTTTTTCCAATCACTTCTAGAATCTATAGTAAAATTTTTATACTCCTCACTGTTAGATGTTACCCAAAGGAAAAATACCAAAATGCATAATTTAGTTACTATGCTTATATATTGTTCTGGATACAGATATCATGAGAAGTGTCACATTCTATTTCCAACACAGGGAATAAATCCAAAGCTTCAAACTGTTCTGAAATGTTAGTTTGTTCATACTGCTGGATTTGCTCATTTTTGTTTGAACTGCTGGAAATTAACAGCTAAATATTTAACTTTGAAGTGAATCATTGGTATTCATTTGCAGACTGAAGTACATGACATTCTGGTAAACAGATACAGAAAAAAATATTTAATATGTGCTTGTAAGAAGAGTATTTTTGATTGTTAACTACTTATAGAGACCCTTTGAACAAATTAATTTATTGGTACTAAATAATTCATTGAACAGTACATTAGTTATTCATTAGGCTCCTCATAAAAAGACTATTTTTTGAATCAACATAGTGTGAGATACCAATATACATAGTGAAAGATTAAAAAAATAATACAAATACACAAATTTAATATGATAGCAGTAAGATACTTATATACAACATATTTAATTTCTTAAATTTATATTTTATAAATTTTATACATGTTATAAATTTTCTGTATACTGTTCAATGCATTCATGAATTAATGGACTGAGATAGAGAGGCAGGGACAAGAGAAGACAAAAAACTGTAATAAATAAAAAATGTCACTCATAAAAAACCTGCTTGATATGATATTCTTAATTTTCTTCACAGGTTTCAAGTACTGTTTATGAATCAAAAATCAATGTGTCAAAGCATTTTGAGAACCTCAAACTATAACAGTGTTGTTCTGACAAGAAGAGAAAGAAGAGGCAAGAAAACATCCATTTCACTGCTACCCAATAATTACCTGCCTCTCTTTGATATCTGATATTGACTGGATTAAAATTTAAGTTCGAATGTTAGTTGTTTAAATGTGAATAAAACTGTTATTTGGTTTACTAGATGCATTCTGTATATAAAATAAGTTTAACAAAGTTGACAAATGTATGTAAAAATATACTTTGCCCAATATATGTATGTTATGTGAACATCAGCTAGAGGAAAATTTTGTGTAGGAGGATCCAAAAGCAATTATCATAATGACTACTTCTGCTCTGTAAATTATTTGTTCATTTTATTTTTTTTAATTAAGATAAATTTAATAAATGTTTTACTATTTTATTATAAATTTACTTTGCACAATAAGGTGGGATATTTTTAATTAGTTTGTTTATTTTATACATCATAGGGTGTCACTACATAGAGATAATATGTATGGTCAGATAGAATTATTAATCACTGGCAACTCTAACCGAAAATCAGGTTTTCAAAAAGACAATAAAAGAGGAAAGAAAAAAAAAGAGCAACCTAATCTGGACTTCTATTCTTAAGTGGTGACCTTTATAAAACTGCAAATCCCTTGGAAATAAAGCATGTGTCAAAATATTGAATTTGACTGTTAATTTAAAATCTTCCTTCCTTTAAAATCTTTTTCTTCAAGGGTTTAATCAGTAACAGAAAAACATGAAGACTAAGCATTAAATGACTTCTGCCATGAAGAAAATAACATCTAATAAAAAGTTTATGGTCTGATTAATTTCCCCTTTAGTCTATTAACCACAGCTCAGTTATGTAACAGAGGCACATTCCCACCCCAGTGTCTGAAGGTCAACGACCCTCATTTACTTCAAGGCAGAGGCTTCAAGCCAGGACTGACCATTCCTCTTGACTCCAACCAGATCCCAGTAGCTGGCACTTACTCCTTGCATCACTCACACACATGCAGAGTGGAGTGTGAGATTATGCAGAAAGAGTTAGGATGAAATAAGACAGGACAGCCTGTGCTAACCAGGCACAAGGCTCAGCCAGAGAAGTGTACTGACTGTGCCTGTTTCACACGTGGGTACATCTTTCTGTCTGTTCCCTCTTTGCTCCTTGTCAGCTTCCTTCTGCTGCACATTTCTTTATTAGTTTGCACAGACTTAGTAATTTCACTGTAGTATCCCAACCTCCTTGTGTGTCTTTAGTTCACACTTTTTAGCTACAAAATGCAGGTGATCCTCTCCAGACCTGTCCCTGAACTTTTGAATAGCCTGTCAAGTACTGTGACTGACAAGGTTTGTTTCTTGCCATTGTCTCCATTACTGCTTGCCTGTAAGGCCTGTTGTCTCTGTATGTTTTTTATGTGTTGCCTTCTCCTTTTCTTTGCAATCATATTTGACAAGATCTTTAATCAGATAATCTTCAGGGAACAGACATGCTCTCCTTCTCCATATCCTTACAAAGACCTGAAAGGATAAAACCTTGCACAACATAATCTGACCTCATAGATGACTTTGCACTGACAGGAGACTGGTCTAGTGGTCTTCTCAAGTGCCTTCTGAGTTATGAGAGTTATCAAATTACCCTACTGTTCTACAAGGGCGTTCAGGAGATGCTACTTTATGGATTGTGTTCAGGCTGGTAATACCTATTTATGGACATCAGAGGGGTGGAGACCTTCTTTGTTAAACTCTGTAACATTACATGCTGTGTAACTGACATTCTCCAAGGCCCCAGGTAGGAGTATTGCTAGCTGTCTGCACTAGATAATGTTTCAAGGTAATAAAAAAAGAAGAAATCGACACTTGTAAAAATCATTCCTGCAGCTCAGGACAGATGCAATCCCCTGGAGCTATTTCTTTATATAAGTCTACTCTAGCCACGTTATTACTTCACATATATATGCTTCAACCATTTTAATGCATTAATCAACAATATTTGGAATATAATCTTTTAATACAGCCATGCGTTTTTCCTCCTGAGGGAAGGTAAATTTGTTGTCAGGATGAGTACCTTGTACTGGGTTTACACGGCAATGTTTTGCTAGCAGGAAGTGTTTGTAATGTAGAGGTGACTCCTCTGTGAGAAACTGCCAGAAGCTGTTGCCATGTCAGCCAGTTCCAGCCAGCTACAAGGCAGACCCACTGCTAGACAAAGCTGAGCCAACCAGCAACATCAGTAATGCCTCTGAGATAACACATTTTTAAAAAAGTAAAAAATGCTTCACAGCAGCTGGGAGAGAGATGTGAGAAAATGTTAGAGAAACAGCTCTGCATATATCAAGGTCAGGGTAGAAGAAGGGAAAAAGGCTTTGCAGGAGACAGACCAGAGCAGGAAAAGAGTATGAGGAGGAAGAACCAGCAGAAATGAAGTATTATGAGCTGAACACAACCTCTATTTCCCATTCGTATATTCTGCCTGGGGTGGGGGGAAATAGAAGATTTGGGAATGAAGTTAAGCCTAAGAAGGGAGGGGTGAGGGAAAAGTGGTTTTAGGTTTTTTCTTATTTCTCACTATCCAATTCTGCTACAATTAAATGGCAATAAATGGGATTGAATTTCCCTAGTTGAGTCTATTTTGCCATGATGGTAAATGGTAAGCCATCTCCCTGTCCTTACCTCAGCCTGTGGAGTTTTTGTCCTATTTTGCCCCATCTGTCCTGCTGGTGGAGGGAAAGTGATAGGATTGCTTGGTAGGCACCTGGCAGCCAACTGAGGCCAACCTACTACATTCCTTTAAACTAATGCATAAATATAAATTTCCATAGAGGTGAATAAGACTTATGTAATTCCAGAAGCTTCAGTACCATGTGAAAAAGGGACAGACTGCCCAATGGTTTGCGTCTCATTCAGATTTGGAAAACTTCTTTCTCTCCTGAATGAAAAAAATTCTCTTATACTTACAGACCTAGGTCCACATCTACATGAACATATTTTGTATATCTCCTTAGAAATATAAGCTGAGATAGTCAGTGTGAAAAATACAGGGAAATAGTGCAAGGTGCAAGGGGATATATAGGAATGAAATGGAAGTAAATGTAAAGGAATATTGTGGATATCAGTCTGAGCTTTTAATTTTTCTGATATTTTCAACAAAGTCAGTTAAATTTCAGAGAGTTACTTCTTCACTCGTGATTATTCATGATTTTCATTATATTTCTTATCTGAAGATACTGCTGATGGCTATTTTCCATCTTTTCTTTCTCCTTTTTTCCTTTAATATTTTTACTAAACCCCACACATAAACCCTTCAAATTAATTTAATATCAAAAGTTTTAGACATCTGCTGAAAAAATAAGTTGTCTTTAATATCAAAGCTAGAGCTTTTCCATAATATGGAACCATTCTAATAATTTTGGTTCTAATACATCGACACAGTTCTAGAATAACACTTTTTAAGCACTTGTGTAATTAGGGCCTGTGTGGGAATGTTCAAAACTAAACTATTGTATTTACAGCTTAGCTTTGTAGGTGACAGATTAACAAAAACACTCTAAAAAAGATCTGGGGGAATCATCACATAGAATCATCAGCATTCACTCAGCTCTTGCACAACCCAACCACAATGCAGAAAATTGAAAATAATCCATGTAATAACCATTTTCGCAGAATGACAGTGCAAACTCAGAGGAATTTCATTTAAATATGCTTGTAAATAGTGCTAAGAAGAGCTAGACATGAAGTACAGACAAATACTAATCAATACCTGCACATATATTTCTTTTATATCCATTACATCTTTCTTTACACTGACCACAAATGGACAGATTAGAAGTGACTTTTGTTTTATGTATCGGAGATCAACAGAAGAAAAAAAGCAATGTTTCACGGGACTTCATGCAGTGAATCTTTCTTCTCTGATGAATGATCATTTGTCTGCACGGACAGCTAAAACCTTAGGGATTTAATGTGAAGTACAGACAAATTAGGGTTGAAAAAACAGACACCAGGATTTCTCCAAGTTAAGTGTTTCCCATTACCAACAGCTCAGCATTTTGCGGCTTACACCTGATCCCTCTGTCCTGCCAACGCCATTCAATACCGATCCTTAGTTTACTTGACCTGACAGTAACGTAGTCCCATGAGTAAAATCTTCACTTCCTAAAATCCTCCTCTAAAGTGCAATCTCTAACAAGCAGAAAGAAGAATTGGATTCTCAGATACTCTAGCAGAATAAAAAATAGCTGTCCTTTGGAAGACAGTGATAAGCAGATGGAAAATGCAGCTTGAGAGTTTTGTTGGCTTGGAGCATCTCACTGCATGTTCTCAATAGGTGTTAAAGGGAATGAGTTAATTAGCAGAAATAATCAGCATGCATTTTATTTAATAACACAGATCGGTGAGTTTCAGGTATAATATTCTCCCATTATGACGAGCACCTTAAAAATGTACTTTCTTTTTGCAAGAATGTGAATTTCAGAAGTGTTCTTTGTGGGATTACATTTAAGTGAAATCATGTGGATCCTACATTTAAGTTCAAAGACAGAAAGTGAACCAGTATGTATACTTTGCAAATTAATTCCTTGCCTGTTGTTGAATTTATATCAATAAACTTATATAAAGGTGGCAGACAAGGTTTATACTTCTAAGAAAACCCTTATCTGTAAGGGACAATTTGAGTAGTTTTTATCTAGGTAAGAATTAAGCACAAATCTAAAATCATTTTTACAAATGTGGAAATTTCACATGCTACTCTGGACATTCTGGCACCATCGAATATGTCTCATACAAAAAACCTGCATTTGGAGCATATTCTCATTTTCATAGTTTGAGTTCTAAATAATTTTGGTGGGTTTTTTTGAATTAACTTCTGCCTAGCCTCTTTTGAGAAAAGTAGCATATGAAATTGAACTCAAGGAGTCCTCCAAACAGCCCAGCATTGCTCTCTATCTCTTTGGATTGCAAAATCATTCACTCATTTCTTAAACAGTCTCTATTTATTGTACACTATTTCATTGGACATTGTTATATGTGTTTAGCATTTAAATTCCCTCTATTTTATTCACGTCAGCCAAACCATTTTGGAACATGTCTTCTCCTCTTATGTCCCTGAAATGCAATAGGCTTTACTTGATTCCTGTATAGATATGGGTCTAAACTTCAAGAGGAGAACATGAACAAATCAATACATGCACCTTAAAATTTATAGAGAGCTAAGAAGATGGAAGATGGAGAACAAATAATACACTCTGTGAAGTCTATCTCAATTCCTGCTACTACTGAGTGCTCTAATCCTCCATGATGTTGGAGGAAGAAAGACGGATTAAAAAAATGTCTAAGGAATAATCAGTATAGGAGACATGATCAAGCCATTCTGCACTAAAGAAAGTTCTGTGATAGTAGTCTGAGATCAACTTTGTTGATAGCAATTCATCATTCCATTAGTATTTACCGCAAATTCAATCATCCCTCTTTGATCACACTGGGAATTTTTAATGACAGAGAAATTTAAAATGGCCAGTAAATTTCTTGTATAAATTGCCAATGACTTCTCAGTAGGTTGTCACTTGTGTCTGATCCTTATACTTCTGTTCAGGCAGCATGAGTTGAAAAATACAACTTTGAAGAAAAAGGGAAAAAAATCTGCCTACTTGGGCTATAGTTACATTATTTCTGTGACATAAACCAAGGCCATTGTTAAAATAATCAGATACACACACCCCTCTGTAGTTTTTCTTTGTTTCTAGTTGCTTCTATTCCACTGGGAGAAAAAAAATTCCACTGAGTTCTATTAGCTGATTAATTTTGCAGTCCTATAAGATGTCAGCACTGATACTGAGAACTACAAGATGGAAATAGAACGGAAGAATGGAAAATCCCTTTTGTGCAGACAAAGACACATGCTGGATGATTGTGGTAAGCTAGGTGGGAACTTCTGCTTGCAAATATCCTTTCTCACCTTGTATTTAATATGTCTGAGACTTAAGAGTACCAAAGTAAGATCAGAGCAAATACAGGTAAAAGATTTACCTCCCTCACAAATCTGTGATCCTGAAAGTATTCCCAAATTCATAAGCAGAGAGTAAACACCAAGTTGTCTTAGAAAAAGACACGTCATGGTAGCATCAAGCTGTCTCTCTTTTTTTTTTTCTTGAAAATTGAAACCTTTCAAACCATAAGTCTTTAATAGAGTGCAGTTAACCAAGGCATTTTTTACATCAGATTTTGCAGGAAAGTGCAGAAAAGGCAGCCAGAAACTCTGCTGAGGACAGCACAAAACAGCTCAGCAATAATGGCGAGCTATCCATAAGGTTTGGATAAAAAAGTAGGAAGTGAGTTTGCTGCCTTCAGGAGTTAGGTGAAAGACCATCTGTGTCATGAAATGAAGGAGTTACAGAAGAACTTCAGCAGCCTGTGCAACACAAGAGATCACCAGAAAGAAAGCAGTAGGACCTTCTCTGAGACCCTGCAGTTATAAGAGTCTAAGCTCCTAGCTCTGCTGAATGAGGTGTGGTAAATTCTGTCCTTTTGGAGTTGGGAAATGGACTTGCCTCTCATGGTAAAGGAAAGAAGCTCATGGCTTAATATCAGAAGCTGCTCCACATGAAGATCTGCCACTCTAGAAAAGCCCTGGAAGCAAGGTTGGGAGCTTTGCCCAATGAAACATTGAGCCTGAACCCTACAGCAGCATTAAGAAATAGCCTCATGTTTGTAGACCTGATTTTATTTGGAAATTGAGCCAGCTCAGTACCAGCTGGAGAGAAAACATAGCAGGCCACAAGCAATCAAGGAGGTTTCTTGAGTGCATTTATGATACCTTCCTGATGCAGACAGCCAGTGAGGGGAGTCTGGGATGCTGGATCTCATACTTACAAACAAGGAAAAAATGGTTGGCGATGTGAAATTTGGAGGCAGGTTTGATTGCAATTACCATGAGGTGGTTCTGTTGAAGATCCAGATGGGAAGGAACAAGGCAAAAAGCAGGATCACAACCATGTACTTTAGGTGTATAATCCAGATATCAATACTGGAGTCAGTACCACACAATATTTTCTTTAGGGACTGGACCTTGGGATTGAGTGCATGCTCAGCACTCCAGATGGTATAAGGACAGGAAGAGTGCTTAATACACCAGATGGTTATGCTGAGCTTCTGAGGGATTCAAAAGTTGGAGAAATTGGCCAGTAACAACCTAATTAAGTATATAAAAGGGAATTTCAAATTCCTGCACCAGGAGAGGAATAACCCCCATGCACCAGCATATGCTCAGGGCTGTCTAGCTAGAAACAGCTCTAAAGAGAAGCACCTGAGGGTCTTGGTGGATAACGAGCTGACCAGGAGCCAGCAGAGATCACCTGTGCTGAAGGTCACCTTCTGTGTCTTCTCAGAAACAAAGGTCAAAACCTTCCTTGGTTGTACTAGGGAGAGTATTACCAGAATGTAAAGTTGTTTTCTCCCCTCAGCTCAGAACTGGTGAAAGACATCTGGACTTCTGTGCCCTTTTCTGACCCCTCCAGCACAGAAGAGGCATGGAGCTGCTGCAGTTAATTCAGCAATGGGTCACAAAGACAACTAAGAAATTTGAGCATCTTTCACACAAGGACAGAGAGATGGGATTGGAGAAGAGAAGCCTCAGGGGCTGATCTTATTAGTTTGCATAAGTTCTGGATGGGAGAGTGTAAAGAAGATGGGACTAGACTCCTCTTCAAAATGTCTAGCGACAGGACCTCATAGGAAAAAGATTTTTTACTTCAAGGAGTGGCTTGAAATGAACTGCTTCTAGGAAAAGTTGCCCAGAAAGATTTGAGGTCATTATACTTGGAGGTCTTCAAACCCTGCCTGGGCATAGCCCTAGGCAACCTGCTCTAGGTAACCTTGAGTGAGAAGAGTGTTTGCACTAAATGGTCTCCAAAAGTTTGTTTCATCATTATCCATTCTGTGATTCTGTGATTTGTGATTATTCCACAAGTATAGGTTAACTTATTTAAAAAAATAAAAAAGGAGAAAAAAGTAAAAAGTATGAGAGCATTTGCTATAAATCTCAGAAACTCAAACTATGCTGTGAAAAAAACCCTTTAAAATAGTTTTGGATTTATTGAAGGCATGTTAAGTTTCAGTTGCCTAAGCATCAGTGATCTTAGGCAATATGGGATATTCTTCAGTGTAATTGTGCAATCTATTAAATTCTGCATCTGTCAACAAAATGCAGATATCTATGAAACCTTAGTGTATCTCAAAACGGTATTAGACATCTATGTTTAGACACTTTAAATGTTTTCAAAAATACAAATGCTTGGAAAGATTCTTTTCATTAATTATGAAGAGACAACAGGAGTTGGTACCCATTTAGCTGTGTTTGTGGGGTTTTTTTTCCAATCTATCTCAGAAATAGGTATTACTAAATTTGATCACTATGAATGCTAGGAGCAAAGGAACTCCCACCTCCACATTTTATTTTTATCTCAACAAACTCTTAAAACACCTTGAAGGATTATAACAGGTCCTACAGGAATTGTAAAGTTCTTCTACATAATTTATTAAGCCTGAGCAAAGTCATTCTTTTGCTTACTGATATCATTCAGATATAAAATTCCTCCATAAATTATGAGAATTTATTGCAATTGTGGAATTTTATATTTTATACATGGGATAAAATGAAACATAAGATTTATAAGACATAAAAAAATTACTGTTTAACTGGTGAAAAAAACAGACTGATGAGATGAAAATTACTTTGACAGAGAAAGAATATTGACCAAAGAAAGATGAGAGCAAGAATAACAAAATGTCAGAAATCTTTTCTGTCTAAAAACACATACTGTAATGATAAGCTTTAGAGAAAGCAGTGCTATTTAAAGTGACTTTAAGTATTGCTTCAAAAATCCTGGAGCTCTGAGCCTTGACCAAGGTTTAATAGACTAGAAGAAGTATTGACCCAGAAGAGATTATTACTAGCTTTACATTTTTTTATATATATTTTTTAAAATAGTAAAAAGGCACTTTAAAACTCCAATTATAAACTGTCTTAAAATTCTGAATTATGTTTGGATTTGAAGGGTCATCCTCCATACTGTGGGTTCTTGATTTAGGAAACTGCTGTAATAGGATCACCCATTGTGACTTTGCTTCAGAAAAACATAATAACTTTTGGAGTACAGGAGGAAAGAAAAAGCTTCCTCTTGAGAGACGGAGATATTAATGTCTCAAGTGGTTCTTTGAAAAATGATGGGTAAACTTTAATGCCTTTGACATCTTTGTCATGATGTTTTATAAACCCCATTGAGCAGGTTCAGGTGAAATGGATTAAGTACCAGTAACCAGCTGGTACTAAAGCTAGGACTTATTACCCTTTAGACATTTATAATCTTAATGTAATTATCAACAGGTGCCTATGTTCTATTAATTGAATTAATTTTGGGAGAAGACAGCCAATTTATTGCATTCTGTTTTAAAAGCAAGCTGTAAATTTTCAGAAATTTGAAAATAGAAGAAGAATCTGCCCATTGTACAATTTTATCTGGTCATATCTAATGTCAAATCATTCCGTGGAAGTAAGTGCAAGCTGAACTTTCTCAGTGCAGCTCAGGAGGGATGACACAGAATCTTTTGTAACAGAGCTTGTCATGATTGCCCTCCACAATTCACATCAAGAACTTTTCATAAAAATAGATCTCAAAGGCATCAACATTATTTTCACAGCTTTGAAATAATACTTTTACTAAATGGGGAAAAAAATCCATAACTATGAATCCTGACCGCTATAACTAACTATTAGTTACTCCAGTGTTTACATAAAATAGATCCTATACCTTCAGTGAAGTGCTCTGTAATTTAAATAAATGGAGAAACAGAGGTTCAGTCCTTTCACTAGCATTTGTCCCAAATTCAGATTTTGCAAGGTCTTTCAAATATTATTAACAATGAAGAAAGAATAAATATTAAAACATTAGTCTTATTTTTCTTATTTTCTTGTCTATCTCTTTTTGAGTAAATACTTCATGGAATTATATCTGAAATAAAAAAAATAATAAAATATCTGTGAAATAACAGTAAAATAATATAGTTTCATTTTTTTAAAAAGCAAGTAAGGTTGATGTGCAACTTTTCTTTTATCATACATCTTTGCTTATACTAATATAGAAGCACAAAAAAATCACAGACCTTCATAAAGATTTGAAACAAAAACCTAAACTATTCTTAGACAAATTAGATTTAAGTAAGAGAAATTTCAGGGAAATGCAAGACTATGTCCTATATCAGGATGAATATGCTTAAAAATGCTTTTTTGTGAGTTTTTGCTTTCAAGTTTCCCCCTAATTTTATAGAAAAATGAGCCATTTATTTATAACCTACCTTTTTTCATGTTTATTTTTACTCATGAGGTACGATACTATGTTGAGTAGTTTTACATAGCATAATTTTGTTTTGAAAATTCTTATGCTTGCTCTGAATAAACAAGCTCCAGATTTTTGAGATCATGTTAAGAGTGTTATTGAGAGGTCTAGCTGATGGACACTACTTCTTTAACTGTTCTCCTTGTATTATGCGTGATATAAATGAGCTCATCTGGAGCTGCTCTCAGCCTTTGCATGACTGTCGCGGTTTGGACAGGTGTTTACCAAGAAAGGCGGGAGCCTCCCTTGGAATGAGAAATGTGAATCCCCCTTCCCTCTCAATTAGTAATATTTTGAAATCAAAGGGCTCTCAGGCAAAGACAGGGAATAGGAATAACAGATCTTTACTAAGTATTTGTATGAGGTAAACAGGCAACAACTGTACCGGTGACACCAAACCAGACCCAGAGAACCCACTGGCAGCTGCTCTCAGGTGTCAGGCACCTTCCCCTCGGTGCAGTTCCGGCCCCGGCCGGCAGGGGCGCTGTGGCTCCGCTGGGCAGGGCAGGTGCGATGGTTCCCCCGCGGCTGCAGGGGGCGCTGTGGGGCAGCTCGGGGAGCAGACGCCAATGGCGGCTCGACCGCAGCGATCCCGGGGTGGTGGCTGAGATGTGCTGGAAACCCCNATGTCTCTAAAAAAATGTTGACAATTCACTTGGTAGCTGAGATATGTTGGGTGGTATTCTGATCAAATGTAGACAACTGCTGTGTATATTAATCACTACAGTCTTTCCCGTCAATGGAGAAAAACTGCTACTCGTGTAAAACAATTCATCTTGCCCTAAAACAGATGTCTAAATTAGGTCAGATGAACAGTACTCTGAAAGAGATCATTTCTCTCAGGTGACAGACTGACTGACAGTCACTAACGAAGTCTAGGGAGAGCAGTGTAAATGGGATGTTTGTGTAGTGTGCTGCTAAGCTGGCTGAGGTGTGCCCCGTGTACTTAGTGAGTAAATATGTAGTATATTTGGGTGAGATCTTTTGTGGTGCTGGGAACGCATTTTGTGCTAGGAAACACTTAAAACAGACACTTAATTTAATTGTATAAATATTCATGTTTGTTGTTGAAGGGCTGCTCATTTGCTTAAAATTAAATGCTGATATGAATAAGTAATTCATGTCAATTCTATAAATAGACCCACTTTAATATTTACAGGAATGAATTGAACTACTAATACAACAGTGGATGTCACTTTACAATGAAAGATATTGTTACAGCGAAATAAAGGCAGCTCTCACTCATGTCATCTATGTCAAAGATGAATTATTTCATGTTACCTACATCATAAGAGCTGTATCCTGATATAAAAAAACCCTGTTTTGACATGTCAAGCATTTACAGAGGCATAACTAACAAAGAAAGCAGTTACCAGCATTTGCCCATCATAAATGAAGAAATTACCAATGAAATACAGAAGGGCAATCTCCAATTACTGTGGGGAAAATATCTAAATTCCATATTTTAAGACATATTACATATGAATTGATCCAGAAATAAATGTGTGAACTCACAGACTGTTTGAAAAAAAAATATAAATAGGAAACGGTAAACAGATTAAATTATTCAAAGCAAGAAAACAAGAAAGCATAGCAAAACAACACCAGTGACTAGAGATTCAGTGATGACAAGGAGCACCATCATAGCCTCAAATATTTTATTTTCTGAAATATGTGTGAAATAATAGCAGTTCACAAATTTTTTACATTATTTTCACATTTAAAATTCTAAAGAGAAGTATCAAATTAATAAAGCACCATGATTGTAATCTTCTCCTTGGAGAACAAGTACAGCACAGAAAAATCTGAGCCTTGCTTTTCTGAATATGGCATGGCCCCAGCCCAAGGCCAGTTGCCATTTGCCATTGTCTGGGAAACCTTGCTTGGCACTGTCTTTGGGAGGTGTTTTTGTTTGTTCTGTGAATACATTTTTGTGGGTAAAACTCTATCTTTTGTGCATTCTTTTATTAATATTGCTGTGGTTATTGCAATTTTTCAGTTAATTTTGATTCAAACATATAATGTCTTTTAGTGTTCCTCCATTATCAAAAGGGGCAGGGGAACAAGGGAGCAGCTTGATTGGGTTTAATTTTCTAGCTGGGTTTTAAACCAGCACACCCTCACTCTATAGGATGAGGTGCATTCACATCTCCCATATAGGTCCATGGGAATTATAACTCATACTCGATTTGTAAAACAAGGTGCTATAACCTCTGAACATTGAAACAATTGATAAAGAACAGCTAAATTTGTCATCTTCCTTTCTCAGCAATATTTACATCCAGAACAAGCACTTTATTTCTTCATACTTGTTTGAAAATATTATTAACCTTAGAAGCAAATGGAAGGAAATATGATTTACTCTATGTTACTGTCTAGGGGTTGAAATATCTTGAATACAATCGACTGTGGAAAGGCTAGTTAATGTAAAAACTTTTCATATTTCTGTGTTAATATCTCTTTACATTGCAAGGCAAAGACTGAGAAAATATTCTGAGATACCATAACATTTATGCAGAAAGTTTTAACTTGATGCCAACTTTTTTACATGTGTGAATTAATGATGATTTAATTATTCCTACTTAATGCACTGAGTTTACAAGTTGTCTGATGTACATTCAATGTAAACATCACTCAGAGCATGCACAATTTTTCTGGGTCTCACACCAGCTCCTATTTTATTAACATTCACCAGCATTTCTGAAGCAGTGTTAACATAAAAATTATTATTATTCATGTTCATTTATTATTATTTTGATGAAAAGAAAGGAACCCTCACCCCTTAAGAGAAAACGCAGCTTCATCTAAAGTTTCTAAAAGTGCATACATAGCTTCTTTCCTTTTAAATCCAAAATATTCTGTATAACAAGTTCATTATTATTTTGAGGTCTGTGTTCAAGCAGATATTTTGTATGATGATATTTAATGAATCAATGGCCTAAGAGAAATAGAAAAGGCTCCAAATCTATTGCTAACTTCATAAATATCACAGTTTGTGCATTTCCTGGTTTCATTGCCAACTATTTAATGTTACCATCCTGCTTTTAATGAGCATTGGACCTAAATCCCTGTATCCATATGTACCATATTTCTCAAGTGTGACATATCACAGTCACAGTTGCATTAATGAGATTGGGAAACTTTGCAGTTCCAGGAAAGAACTTTAACTGAGTTTGTTTTAGAGCTTGATACAAGGCCTGAGGCTTAAAATTTGTGAAATAACATCAGTCAATGTTTCTGTCTCAACATGTATGTAAGCATTAGTTATAGTAGGTAAATATCATGGGTGACAGTGAATATTATTCCTAGAAATTTTGCTGTATTGGAATTAATTTTATTGAGACAGAAGTGTAATTTTCAGAATTAGTGTATACATTCAACAGATTTCAATTGGAAATTCTCAGATGTCTTTTCAACCTACAGATATACATAAAATATTACATTACTGAATAAATTTAAATAATGACACCTGATAATATCGCTGCAAGAACTCTTTTTGAAAGCTATTTAATTCAAAAGTGATTGGACATTTGTTAAATCAAATTTTTTAAATTCTCTTTCTAAATCACTGAAACACTATTGGGTGTAATTTGTGATAGACTGGAAGGATTGCTGGCTTCAAAAATTTCCTGCATTTGTGTGGGAGAAGGGTCAAGGTCAGGCCTTGCCTTTGGTGAGGCACTACCCTGAACACTCCACCTGCCCAGGCCTGTATCCCAGCCCTGCAGTGGCCACCTATCCCTGGCACTCTTTCACACCTGCCCCTGGAGCCCCTATCCCAGTTCCTGAGTGGCCAAATGACCAGCAGTCCCACGTGGAGGCAGGACTCAGGAAAGCCAAAGGGTATTTAACCCCAGAGATGCAGCAAGCACATGTCTTGACCCTACCACCTCTTGGAATTTCTATCAGCTGAACACCTCTGGAAACAGGAATGGTAGCTATGCTTGATCTTTTATACATATTTTCTGTATTTTTTTTCTCTTTCTTCTTCTAATTATCTCTTGGAGTTCTGAGTAGCTTGAAATCAGGTGGGCTTAGAGTTTCCTAAGT
This sequence comes from Notiomystis cincta, assembly GCA_013398075.1. Taxonomy (NCBI): domain Eukaryota; kingdom Metazoa; phylum Chordata; class Aves; order Passeriformes; family Notiomystidae; genus Notiomystis; species Notiomystis cincta. The sequence continues at coordinate 78,328 of VZRX01003922.1, forward strand.
TGATTGGGCCAAGTTAATGCTTTGTGAAATGCTTTATGTTGAGTTAATGCCACTCTAAACTTTTGCCAAAGTTCTCTGATTTTCCAGTACAGTTCTTGTTGCTGTTTTGAGGTCTTACGGATATCATGCCAGTATTTCTCCCATGTGTCTAATTTTGAGTGCATGAAAACCGTAAGCCCTTCTAAGAGTATTGTCTAGTGAGGTTTTTTGGGGCTTTATAGTAATCTCCATAATGGAAAAAAAATATTACCCTAAGGAAGTTGTGAGGCACTTGACTTGCAGACTCCATTTTTGGGGAGACCTGGGAGTAGTTTAGGTATTTTTATTACCTATATATGTCTATAAATAGACTAAGATAATGAAAGAGACTATTCTACTGTCTCTACACCTCTCCATTATCTATGTCTCAGCTCATGTATGAATAAATGGAAGATGACAGATATGTGATTTCACTTTGATGTTCCCACAAAATTCTAGATCTACATTTTTCTTCTCATTTTAATATAATTATGTGGAACTTATTAATGGCACTTACTAAGTCCAAATGGCACTTATTCATTATTTTTCTGTCTAAATTAAGCAGAAATAATGATTCTCAATGGAAAACAACATTCAGAATGAGCATACCACAATTTTTGCAAGACAGATCTATTCCAAATTGTGCTGTAAATTTTAATCAACTCATCTATAAGGTAGCTATACCTACTTCAGTTGCAAGAAAACATCATAACAATAATGTCATCTCATAAGAAGACTTCTTTATGTTCTTACTAGATATTTAGAACAACTTTTTTGGGTTTTGCCTCTTCTGAACTAACAGTTTTTAACTATGTAGGTGTAAACATCACTGATTGCACCTACTCCCACTAACATGCCCTGTTTTGCTTTCCCAACAAGTGAAATTCAGTTCCTTTTAACTTAATATTGACTTTCCCTTTTATGCATTGACAGGAATGTTTCCGTTAGACACTCTCACAGCTTTTATATTTAGTAGCTGAAAGGCAGAACGGTAGATGAGCTTCAGCTGTGAAATTCACTATTTCCATATGGAGCACTCACTGCTCTATTTGCTGAAAGCAAAATTCACTGCAGAATTAAGGCACCCGTTAAGTTCAGGGCTGTAACACACACAGTTTAAGTTCCAAGACAGAGTTAAGAAATTAAAATTATTAATAAAATACTGTAGGTTCTTACACATTATGAGAAAATCTAACACATGACAGCAATCTTATACAGGATGAAAAATGACTAGCAAGGAAATCTATGTGTCCAAAACATTTCTCACATTTGGAATTGCTAGTATTCTCGAGTACTTGAAGGTGAGTGGAAAGAGCTTTCAGTAGCTGAAAAATACAGTGAATATCTTTTAACAGTTTATATCTTAAAATAAAAAAAAGATTACTCTTGTCATCCACATTTCTTGGTATTTTAAACTACAGAATAATTCTTTTCCTTTCTCAGAAATGTTGTATAGTAATGAAAAAATCCTTTCAAATCTGACATCTCAAGCCTCCCTAAACTCTGCTTGCTATTCCATCAGGAAAAAAAAAATAAAGCCACAATAGTCATCTCAAACAAACATTTTATCCCAGAGCCTTCAGACTGCTAGATGTTCTACAGTGTTGCACCAAATAAAGTGTCTTAATCTCTATTTCCAAGAAGTTTAAAAGTTGATTGTGTAACTTTCACTGATGATATATAATCATGATATTAATAAAGTTGTATTCTGTATCCTGCAAAAAAGAAATCACAGGGAAAAAATTCTGACCTCAGGGAACTTAGTTATTTATTTAAAAAGGTGAAACTTCCTTTCCCTTCTTGATAATGCATGCAAATTTTTGCCTATTTGCTGTTACTCTGCAATAAAAACTGAAAAAGAACCCCACCAAACAAAGCAAGAGCAACACATGTAGCTCCAGGCTGCATTTTGTACCTCCCTGAATACTCTTTCTCCACATTAACCGACACCCTGGGAATAATAACCTGTTGAATGAAATTGCTGTGAAGTGCTCTCCTGACTTCCACTTTTGCCATACTCCCTCTTAAATGACATCAACTGATACGACTTTGTGGCAGCTGTGGTGATTTCTGAAGGGACGTGGGAGCATATAACTGAATGGCACCTAATTTTGTTTCAGTCATTTAATTTATACCTCTTGGAAGTGATGGACATGATATTTCATAACCTAAAGGTCAGTAAGTGAAGAGTGAAATAGAAAGACTGAGGTGCACACAGGTGCACACAGAAGTTCACAAAGGTCCACCTCTACTATGAGGTCAGATGTGTGCACTTCTCAACAGCTTGGTTTTTTGTTTTTTTTTTATTTTATATGTGATGGTTTTGGATACTTAAAAAATATATATAGTTAATTCAAACACCTACATTTCAGAAGCATATCTAACCTTCAAAATAAGAAAAGAAATTTAAATAATCATCTATAATAATATGAGCAGAAAATGTAATTCTCCCATTTGATAGCTCAAAAAAGTTATAGATCCAAAATTATACAATCTATCATTCTTATTTATCCAGCTGACTGATTAGCTGTATATTTTGGTGGTGTAAATACAACATATACTACTTTTATACAGGCAAATAAAAAAATATCTGAGTTGCTTTCAAAGTATAGTAAGTTCAACTAATTAGGAATGTAAGAGCAGGAGAGCTATGAGAGGCAGTAGAAATTCTTAATTATAACCATTAACTTTCCCCCAATGAGCTTAACTTTTTTTCTGATTCTGTGTTCTGAGTTTTGTGTATACATTTAAAAAACACAGGAGAACACTAAAGGACAAGAAAATTATCATATTATATATACATATATATATAGTCACTGTATTTTCTCTATTAGTAACACAAAATCTATTTCTATGTAACACAAATATATTTTGTTGAAGTTTACGTACATCTTTAAACAGAAACTATGATTTTGTATAAAAGATACTAATTAGTTGATCTATTATTTCAATATTTCCAAGGATATTTCCTTTTTGGTATCAAGGAGAAATTTTCTACATAATAATAAAAAATGATAAAAACAAATATAGTGTGAAGTGATAATGTGTAATCTTTTTATTGTACAGGACATGACAAATCTTTCAGGCTTAACGTGTTTGAGCCATCACACAGTAAAAAGGAGAGCAACTCAGTTTTGTACATATTATGTACTTTACTCAGCTAAATTTGACAGTTAAATTCCCCTTAGCAAACCAATAATTTAAATAATAACCAAATTATAGTTACATGACATTACAATTAAATTTTGCTATTTTTTTATTTGTATATTGTATTGTATTTTTTATTTGTTTATTGTATATTTTTATTTGTATATTTTGAAAGTGCAATAAATAACTTGTCTTCCAAAAAATAAGACATCATAAGTGAAATATATATGGAGTTTTGGCAGTAATCTGAAGGTTTTGGTAATTTGCTCTACCTGTTTTCCACACTAGAAGGCTTAACAAGCTTAACAAAAACAATTTTATTTTACACTTCTCTATCAAAAGTTATACACAATTTTCATGCCACAGTTTCCAGTTTATGACATGCAATTTTATAAAACATAAAATGGCATTTAGTTGAAGATTAAGTACTAGTCCCAGTTTGTCACAGGCTTTCTGTGTGACCTTCATTAAATTGCTTATGTCAGTTGGAGGAAGGAATTTAACCACATCATGAATTTTAAACCAAAGTTCGGAGTTTATTTACTATTCATTATTCTTTGTTTCTTCTATTTGAACTATTTCATTAATCCCAAAGAGGGTTGCAGAAATTAATGTGACTTTGGTGATCAATCACTTAGAATGAATAGTAAAGAACCGTTATAAACAACTCAAGGACAACTGTCAACAGTTCAAGTGTTTGACAAATCTCTGTTTCTTTTTGACCGAACTTGCCTCAGGTGTTTTAGCTCTTTGCCTGCATATGTTTAGAGTCTGAACCTCACAATCTTTCTGATCTGCCATCAGGATTTAGCATATCACGCTGTTCCTTGTCCTTCTATCAGTGAAGCTTGATACTAGAATTCCTTCCTTTTGAGAATTCTTGGCTAGTAATATGGAGTCGTGCTTGATTGTGCATTAGGCTGGGAACTCTCCAAGTTCTCCTTGCTGAGCTCTTGCTTATGTTACAGCAACTGCTTTGGGCTGAAGAATCAATGACTGTATGCTTCAGGCAGAACCAGAAACCAGACTCTATAACTCTCTCTTTTTTTGTTTTTTTTTTTTTTCTATTACCTAATAGTTAATCATTATCAATGTCTACTGATATAAAATGTCTGAGAAAAACATTTCTAGAAGGACTTCTATTTGTCAGTAGAAACCATCCCATCTTCTTTTCTGGCACTATTTCCAGCTGTACCTTATTTATTTCATCAGAGATGTTTCTGTATCATAACCTAGCTAAGACATTGGCATAATCTTGAAAGAAGGGCACCTCCATATAGCATAAATTAATGATATTATTCAATATTTACTTTGTTTTTAGAAACTTACACTGATCTTTTTAGCTTTTCAACAAAAGATTGGAAGCTTTTTTTTGTACATGTTACTTGGAATAAATAATCAGTCTGGTTTTAAGAATGTTCTTTACATAAGGAAAATTAACTACAATAAAATTTAAGGCTGCCAAACTTGTCTGTGTGCCAATAACCTATTTTTGAGTTACATCTTTGTAAGCTTCCAACATCTTTTTGCAGGATACATCAACATAATTAACTTTTAAAATAAGTAAAATAAATTGAAAATATATTGGAAGTAAACTTTCCTATCTCCTTGTTGGCAAACTGTTCATTATAAAACTGTAGAAAATTATTTTTTTCCTATAACTTTCATGTCTTTTAAATTAATTTTAAATCCAGAAGTTGTTTTTCTTTTTTCCAGGGTAATGAAATATACACCTCTTTCCACTGCTAATTCTATAAACCTTGTTTCCTTAAGTAATTAGGCTAAGGCAAAATTTTGCATTGCTTTTAATTCAGAAATATATTTTTATGCAGTCTTAGAATTTTTTAAACTTTTTTTTTTATATGCATGACCTGATGAGGCCTTCTACAGGAAAGAGATTTGCTTTTGAGTACAGGACCTAGGTCTGGTACTCTAAATAATTTGGTCCAGCATATCTTTCCCATAGTAATTATACAAAAACCAGAAATTGTTCTAATTTTGGAAGAAAAAATTATATTTTTCCAATCAATCATAGTTATCAATGATTTTTTAGAGAACTAACTTGAGTCTTAGAATCAACTCTTAGCGCTGTACGCTAAAATGGCTGCTCTATTTGCAGGTTTCAAGTAGTTGCCATTTCCAGTCTGAGAAGGTTAGTTTTCTTCAAACCTAAATTTGAAAAAAGAAATATATATATATATAAAAAGAGCAGTATTTTCACAGTACCTTTTTCTGGTTCTCAGTCAGCTCTACAGTGAGTGCACTGATTATTCATCACAGTTTTGCAGTAGAGTACTGTAATCATTGCCTGAAAAGCTGTAGTTATATACTTGTAGCACAAATAAGCAAGAAAACATCTGATGCCTCAGCAATGGCAGAAAATCCAACAAGTAGTCAGAATCAAGGAGAAAAACAAGCAAGTTTTGAATTCAGAGAAGGAAGTTCTTGTTTGTAGCTGAAGATTCTTTATAGCGTTTGTTTTGATATTGCCTCTCTCAATCACTTTGTTTTTTTAATGAAGATTTCATTTAAAAAATAAAATTATTCCTATGATATATAATCTAATATTAGGAAAAAGGAGCAAAGAAGAAAAGAGGAAAGAGTGCTACACTAAAATCATGGTGCAATTTTTTTTGTAACTTAAGTAAAGCTTTGCTTTTTGCTTGTGACTAAAAAGTGGCTCCTCAGAGAGCAACCTTGAGAGGTGTCCCTGCTCAGGGAGAGACTCTGGCACACAGCCTGCAGCTGTGCAGGAAAGCTCCGTGGGCCCTCAGCTGCCCACTGTTTGTGGAATAAGGCAATTAATTTAATTTTTAAATTAATAAATATCTGCATACCAACTAATGATGATAGTTTCTTCCACATGTGACTTGAGTCAGACCTTGATCAGCATCATGGTTAGCTAGGCACATTGCTCCTATTGGACCTTGGCTACTATGCTGTTATCTGTCTCCCCCAAAATTTGCTTTGAGGATCCATTATGACCATCACTGTCACAAGGAGACACATAATACTTGCACTTGAAAACAAATACCTTTGGGACTGAAGTCCTCAGAGAATTTCCTATCAATTTTCCAACAGCTCTGAGCTTACTGCAGTACATACAGCTCTGCAAACTCTCCTTCAGGGAAGTGAAACTTAAGCAGTGACTAGAAAGCTTAAAAACCACTTTTTATTATTTGTGGCAGAAAAACACAGATTAAATATATTTTACATGCCTGCAATCTGTTTATTGTTTCCTTATACCTAGAATTATGGGGTTGGGATGCTGGCAGTTTAATATACAAACATAAAATTATTTTATTAAAAAATAAAATTGCAACATAAATGTGGAATTTCAGAAGAGGATCTTGTTTCAGGAGGCTGACTGGAGAAGAACATTTGAAATTTGTCTTGGAGTTTTTTGCCCCTTTTAATGTAGTCAACCATAGCCAATGTACCATCCATCATCCTAGGGTTCTGCATGTCAGAGCTTTGAGGAAGAATACGTGGCAGATTTGAAAGAGTCATTCTTTATTCAGTATAATCACACAGTGAATGAGAACAGCTCCACTCCACCCCTGCAGATGCCCAATGTATTTTATACTGGCTTCAACAGGAGCATTTTCATCTTGCAAATAAAGGCTTAAAATACGTGAATACATTACATTATCTCAGCTACAGCTCTGAAAAAAGTCACTCCTCTCCCATTTCTTTTTCTCATACCTGTACTGAAAGACAGAGTGGCATCTCCTTTTGAAGTTTAATAATATGACAATAATATTAATAATAAATTTTCCTTTTCTTTGCATGATTTTAAAGGTCTTTTCCAACCTTAATGGTTCTGTGATACTACTCTCAATATAATTATGGTCCGCACAATAGCATATAGGTGTGTATGTACATATATATATATATAAAACATGATCTATAATATGTTGTATATGTCTGTCTGTCTGTGTGTATGTCAACATATACATATAACATACTCCTTAATACACACCATATGTAAAATACTTTAGCTTGCTCATGATCTGTTTTAAAAGACCAGCCTGAGTCATTAATTGTTTACTGCTGAGACAAAATGAAGAGTAGAAATTATTTTTTATATGATTAATTATTTGTCTTTCCATGAGTCTAAAATGGAATAAAAGTTATGCTTCAGATAAAAATTTTGCATATATGTCACCTTCTAAAGGATGAAATAGGCTTCATTGTCTAAAAAGGCAAAGCATTATAGGAACTTGCTCTTAATTTTTTTCCTGTTAAAAATGTATTTTATAACATACTAAACCAAATAATTCTATGTACCTTCTATGATTTTTCTAGCTATAGACTGGAAGAGGAAAATAAACCTTCCTCTTTCAAGCTCTTAATCATATCTCCTCTTTCTGCTAATAATGTAGGGGAACTTCAATAGTGAAGCAAACTGAAAAAGTATTTACTCAGGTGGTTCACTGCTGAAAGCTAATTTAACATTTCATCAAATACAGATACATAGGTGGTGACCTTAGCTGGTTAAGCAATTTGCTTTCTTTTAAAACTTCAGCTACAGATATAATTATTTTCTTACTTTTATTAAATTTCTGTATTTCTTGGTTTGTGATCTCAATCAATAATATAAACTTGAAGTCCGAAAAGGTCATAACAAATATTCTGTACATTTCCATATCTGAAAACACTCTGCTAATGCTCTTGCTGACCCATTAGTAAGGTCAAGTTGTTCTCTTTTCATAACAACAAGTACCTCATTTCTAAGGAAATATGTTCTTTCATTTTTAATGCAACTTGACAGTTTTGACAGGGAAAGATAATGACAGTCTAAAATAGCTTTCAAAAAAGTTCAAAGACTAAAAAAAAGATATATGCATGCTACATAGCTTTTGAACTGTTCAAGAAATTGAAACAAAATAATTTATTTATGCTGCTGTATGAATGCAAATAATATGCATCTGGTATCAAAAGGGTGAAACTCTCAAATATTAGTTACAGGTAGTTTCATTTGGTGATGAAAGCAGATTATGCTTTCTCATTGCAAAGTGATTGAGCTGACCATTTCAACACACTCTTGCTTGTTACTATCTTCCCCTGTTCTAATTCAGGTTACTGACCTTAAATCTAAAAGGATCTGTGGAGTAATCCATACCTTCACTTTGCACATGTAGTGGTGTAACCACAGCCAACAACTCAGCATCACACAAGTGCTCACTCAGTACCGCCCACAGCGAGGTGGAGGGAGAGTCAGATGGGTAAAAGTGAGAAAACTTGTGGGTTGAGATACAAACAGTTTAAAACTGTAAAAAAAAAAAAAAAGTAAGCCAACAAAGAGAGAGGAGCAAGGCAGTCACTTTTTATAAGACCAAATGTCTCTACACAGCTTTAGAATTCTGCAAACTTTTTTGCAAAGCTTCATAGAATGACATCTGCTCTGAATATTGCCTTGCCCTGTTAAAATAACTGATGCAATTTTATACAGACACATCTCCTCTATAGCTTTGCATCACTCGAACTGCAAGATTTCACTCTGATTTTACTTGAGTTAGTCATTCTTGGCACCTTTGTTAAAAAATTTCACATCTCTCAATGTAAAATGTTATTCTAACATTCAAATTCCCAATTGTCATAGAACAAAAAGAAATACTAAAGCTTTAAATTCTACTCTTTTAAAAATTTAGACAGCTGTACACACACACACTCATGAACAAATGAAAGCACAAGATTTTTCAGCATTACCAGATAACAAAAACAGATTTCCAGGAATCCTTCTGGAATTCAGGCTATCCTACAAAAAATGATGCTGAAAGAACTGTTATGTTTAGTACAGAACATTTAAGGTGAAGTGTGGAATTTCTATTTTATCTCCATAAATTCAGAAAGCCAAGTTTAACCTGTGAGACTTTAAATGAAATCATTACTATGATCATAAAAATAAAGAATGGAGGTAAAAATACTTCGCTGTTTTAAACACTCATAGGATTTAATCTTTCTTTACCACCACTTGCATATTTAAGTTTGAAATTAAAGATAAAGTATTTTAAAATACATTTGTTTACAAAGGAATGAGTATCAGGTACCAAATCTACATTTGCATGTTAAGCAAAAAAAGCGAAGTGCAGCAGTTTCTCTCTTTACATTACAGTGGTTGAGATGATCATAATTTTATATTTAGAATAGAGATGAACCTTCTTTTTGAACATGAATTTGGTTTTGTGTCTGGGATTTGAACTCCATCATAAGCATACAGGCCTTGGATTTACTTTGCATAAAGCAAAAAAGTTGGGGGAAAAATGAAAGGAAAAAAGTTATATTTCTTCAAATATTACTTTAAAGGGGTAATATTAAGAATTAAAGATATTTTGTAAGTTCTAATATAATAATGTGATTTTAATCTGATTTCTAAGATTTTAGAATAATAAAATCACAGAAGAATAGAATAGAATAGAATAGAATAGAATAGAATAGAATAGAATAGAACAGAATAGAATAGAATAGAATAGAATAGAATAGAACAATTAATTGGATCTGGAACAGATATCCTGAGATCATTTCCTCTCATTCTGTCACTTGTTACCTGGGAGAACAGACTGACCCCTACCTTGCTACAGCCTCCTTTCAAGTAGTGGTACAGAGTGATAAGATCCTCCTGAGCATCCTTTTGTCCAGGCTAGAAAAACCAACCTCTTTCCACTGCTCCTCATGAAAACTCTACATCAGACCCTTCACCAGTTTTATTGATCTTCTTTGAACATGACTGATACACGATCACTTGTTATTTGATAAGATGCAGACTGATTACAGTATTGCAAATGTCAAAACGTAATCTCCTCTGTAGAGGAATCCTTAACCTCGTAGAAAAAACAGTGTATACAGAGTTAAACGCAGAGAGAGAAACACTTCTGTCAAAAGAATCCCAACATTCTTTTGTGTCTTTTCATAGAATATGCTGTAGAATAAACTTTGACATATCTTTACTGCTTTCTGATTGGAAAAGCGAGAGAACTTTATTGAAAACGGCGCAGTCCTGATTAATTATTTATTTGGGCAAGTGTAACGGAGGCCTACTGGACACATGGGTGAATTACAAGTGTGTTAGAATGGTGTGTAATTGGTGATGTCAATACCAGCAGATGCTGCAGGAACACTGTATTTGGCAGAAGAAAACTATGCTCTTTTCACTGCAGAAATTAATTAGTTGTAGAATAACAGCCCCAGATAACTTTGAAATCCCCATCTCTAACTATCTGGCAACTCAGCAACAAATATTTCGACTTTTATTTCAGGAATTACTTACACTGGGTCAAATTCTATAGCCTTCCCTGGTTAATGTTCTGTAACTTGCTTTGCCTCTCGAGATATGAATATTGCTGTCTGATTCTCTTAACTGGCAATGTGTTGTCTGAATAAGACATTCAGTATGTGAACAGAAACAGAAACATTTTTCCAATGTTAAATTACCTGGATTTATTTAAAAAACAATATTGATTGAAAAAGGAATAAAACTTTTAAATGTTTGACAACTCTTATTTAATATTACAGATGCCTTTTCTGATCTGAAAGAATTCAGAACCTAAACAAATACTTTCGGAATTCTACTTATCATACAGATAATTTTTTGAACTATTTTCTTGAATCACTTTTTGTTTTCATCATCACCTTTACCTGAACCACTAGAATAAATGCAAACTGCTTCAAGTAAGAAACTAAAATAATAAAAAGCTAAATCTACCTTCTTAATGTTTACTGCATTTTAGTATAGATGGGCCTAAATCGAACGACACTTCAGGGTTTCTGAAGTGGCAACATATTGCTAGAAGCAATTTTCTCCTTGTATTTCTGTCTCAGCTTGAAACAAGTTATACATTGTACCTCAAAGAGATGATGTTTTTACAAGACTTCCAGTCCCAGAGGGACTAAAATCTCTATAGCAATTTAGAAAATACAGACGCATGGAGACAGTACGAATAAAAAGAACTGGTGGACACCTGGTGCCTGGCCCACTTTGGCCAGTCTCTGGAGTCCATGCCAAGCAGAATGCATTTCAGCAATGCTCATGGGATGTCTGAAATTCAACCTGATGCAGCAGCAAGATGCAAGTCCTTTTCTTCTGCTCTAAAACCTAGACCTTTTAAAGACTACAAACAACTGCATAGTGTCCAGTTGATTGTTTTAAGGTATGATTTGTATCGGTGATTAAAATATCATTTAAAGCAGTCAGACATAGTGAGACAAAATGAACTCTCAGGGAGGCCAGTTCACGTCTTGCCTTTCAGAAGAGGGGCCTAAGTGTCAGGTAACCGTGTGAGGCTTGTACAGGGTAAAGGCTTTTTTCTACCACTTAAATCTGGACCAAAGGATATCTCTAAGAAGGTACTGATACAAATCCTCACAAGTTCATGTCTTAATACTGACCTTTGAAGTACATGTGAATTTACATTTAAGCATGCAAGCTGCCTATATGATACATGATAAGGCAGGATTATTTAAAAGATGACAGTTTTGTGATGAGAATAAGTACCAAAATTATTTAAGACAAGAACACAAGGGAAATAGAATTATTATTTTTTACCTCACATCTTGAACTCTGCAATTACAAAAATAGGGTGAATGAAGTAATTGAAGAAACTGTAGGCATGTCTCCACATCATAGACTAGCTACCTAGGGGTAAATATTTTAATTTCTTATTGGAAATAAACACTTAAAGCCATCACAAGATTTACAGCAGTCTTGTGCCTTTCAGAAGCAGAAAGAAACTCCAGGATCCTACAGAACATCTCAATTGGCACAAAACATTTTGTTTAAGCAACTGAATCATACTCCAGATATTTTCTGGTTATTAAAAAAGCCAGGTCAATCAGCTCAAATATAGATAATTACAACTAAGTTGGACACCTCAGGTTCTAAAAAACTGAATTTCACCTCATGATTATCACTAGAGTGGTGAAGGCCTCACACTGAGCTCGATTAGGGTAATTAAAGCCTCTTTGAATGCTGAGGATGTGGACAGTCTGCTCCAATATGTGACTTTCTCTTTTTAAAAGAACGTTTTCCTATGTGTTTATATTTTCATTGCAGCATGCAGAAAGCACACTTAGGGTATTTTTTCAGAGCCTATATCCATGACATAGCAGGTAAAGAAGCCTGATGTATGAGGTTTTATTTAAAATTTATTTTATTCAGAAGAGCTAAAAAATGTGATAAACTTGTTATTTTAAAGATGCTGCACATACCCACAATTAGAGTTGTAGGCATGTGTGGGGCAAATATTCCCACTGTGTAAGGCAGCATTCAAGCAGTTAGTTCGAAGATCTCATGCTGGCCTTAAAAAAAGAATCAGATTAACAAAAGAATCACAGTCACTTGAGAAGTTTTATAGGACTTAAGTCTTACTCCATTAAGAGCTATTTGAAAATGTTTGTGTATATGCAGATGTGGCCACTATAATTTGCCCATGTGCTAGAATTTCTGAACTACTTACTCACAGGTTTTATTCATGAAGGCTCAAAAACTTTTATAGTAAGTCGTGAGCACAAAATAAATTGGAATAAAATACTGTCTATTTTAAAATGGAATGTCCCTAATTAATTTTCTGTGCACTCCCCTTTATTTCATTATGGACAAATCAGGCTGATTTTGGTAATTTGAAATTTAATTGAGAAGCAGAGAATCCTGAGAATGACTTATGCAAGGAACATTAATCAAGAGACAAGATCAAATAAGTAAAAAAATACTACATCTCTAAAAGTAAAAAAAAAGTAAGCTGAGTTTAAAAAAATGGCCATTTCTTCTTCATTGACTACAGGGATTTATTATAGCTAATGATAAATATCTTAGGCTGCATCTATACTGTAGGATAAACATACAACTTGGTGTGTTTTACCAGATCATCTGGTTGTCTAGGCTGGAAGGCTTATTTGCATGTACTGCAGCCCCTGTTTATGCCAGGATTGTTTTTCCCAGAAAAAAAAAATCTCCTTAGGAATAAAATTCCTATTATTTTTTCTCAGTTACTATTCTCCTCCTATTTAGTTTTATGACATGTCGTATTGTTTGGAAAAACTCTTAAAGATGGCCCATGTCAGTAAGTTAACTACACTTTCTCTGAATTTTTAGTATATGTTTACAATTTTTAGTCAAAAGAAGGTTCTGAGTTGCAAAAGTACCAGTCTCTTTTCACAGTTTCTCAGAGCAGCTCTTGACATGACACTTTTCTTAGTCTTAGTATTAAATGCTGAAATACACTTGGGGTTTTCTCTGAGAAACCTGATCAAAAGGGATTTAAATGGAAGTACTAAACTTATCTTTTAATTTCTTACTATTTTTTAAAAATAGTAATACCAGTGGTAACTAAATTCAGAAATACACAGTTATCACTCATTTTTGCCCACTTTAGGACAAAATAATTGTTGCTAATAGGATGAGAAATCAACTTAAAATGTGATGAAAACATCTAAAAATTTTTATCTAAGAAGTGGACTAGAAAAGGATTTGAGTATATAAAGTGAAAAAAGTTAATAGTAAAAAGTATTATAATTAAAAATATTTATTTTTATTATAAAATCAGAATTCCTAAGAAGCTGAAAAAATTTGTTCTAAAAGGTATTCTACAAACACTAGTTAATTAGCAGTTCAGGCTGATAAAATTAGCAAATCAAGGAAAATTCAATTTCCCATTGGCATGCTAGTTCAAAATAGTTTTGAAATTATTCTGTAGACAGTTCTCTTTTTTTTTTAATTTGAATTTTTTTTCCCTTCTGTTATTTTAAAAGACAAGAAGTTAGCTTTTTTGTGGCATCACAGTATAAATGAGTTTGTTATACCCTGAGCAGCTGTGACTCCTCTGAAAACTTAGGACAGTCTATCATAGTATGGAGTAAAAGGCATTCTACTAAGTATTACTAGTGATAATAGTAATAAGAGATTTAGTTTTTTCTTTAGGCAGAGTACAGTACAAGTAAATCTCAATTCTGAGAATCAGTTCATCCCTGATTCTGTTTACTGTAAGGTTGAAATGTTTTGCTACAACTCTGATAACAATTCATGACAAGAATATATAATATATAAAAAATACCACACTATTTACAGATTTCAGCCTGGCATATTCAAGGTAGAATAAAAGTCCACCTTCTCAAGTGGAAGGAGGGTGAGGGAGCATTATTGTCTATCACTGTGCGAGGGTGCCTATATATCTTGGGGACATTCTTGCTGTGTTTGGCATACATTAGTATCTCATTTTAAAAATTAGGAAGAGCATTTAGTCCTAAGCTTCCATTTTGAATATTCAAAAATGTTTGTGAAACCATAATGTGGATTGGGATGGGGGGGAGGGGGTGCCTGTGGCAGGGGTGTCTCCTGTGAGAAGCTGCCAGCCCCTGTGTCCAGGAGAGCCAATGCCAGCTGGCTCCGAGACAGACCCGCTCCGGGCCAAGGCTGAGCCCATCACCAACAGTGGCAGTGCCTCTGGGATAACAGATTAAAGAAGGGTAAAAAAGCCCTGCACAACTTCAGCCAGAGCAGAGGAGTGAGAATATAAGAAAGAAGCATTGCTGATTGCATTATATTGTAGTGTGACTGTAATCCTCACACACTGCAATAATATCAGCGCTTGTAGAAGTTAATTGAAACAGATATACATCTTATAAAAAGAGACTTTATGCCTCTCTTTGACATTCTGCTATGAATCAGACCTGGAGAAAGTTACAACATAATAAAGCAAAGGAACATACTTGGGATCAGGCTGGAGTTGGGAAAGTTTGTGGGACATGGTATATTTACATCCTGGTTATGCCACAGACTTATAATAGTGGCTTGGACAAAACAGGTGCTGGATCCAAATGGGAAATCAAAAACAGACTCAAATGATAATTTTAATAAAATATGCTTGGATTCTGCCCAGTCTTAGAAATGCCTTGTGGCCTTATTTTTGCTATTATGGTGCTAAATAAAAGCACTGGAAATATGAATCTTTTGGAACCCAAAAAACACGTTACACATCTGTCCTGGTTACAGCTAGGGCAGAATTAATTTCTTCTCAGTAGTTTTTACAGTGCTGTCTGTGTTTTGGATTTGGAATTAGAATGGTAATGATGTTTTTGTTTTTGCTAAGTTGTGTTTATCCTAAGTCAAGGACTTTTATTCCCCTCCTTGTCTCATGCTCTGCCAGTGAGGAGCTACACAAAAGAAACTGGAGGGAACACAGCTGGGACAAGTGATCTGAACTGCCCAAAGGGATATTCCAAACCATAGAAGGTCATGCCCTGTATATAAACTGGGGGGATTTACCCAGAAGAATGGCTAACCTGTGTTCAGGAAGAGGGGACTGGCACTCGTCAGCAGGTGATGGGCAGCACATCACTTGTTGGTTTCCTTTTTATTATCATACTATTGTTATTTACCATTATGATTGTATTTGACTTTATTTTCAGTTATTAAACCTTTCTTATCTTAACATACAAGCTCTATTTCAATCCTCTTCCCCGTCCAAACAGGATGGGAGGAGAAAGGAGGGGACAGAGCAAGTGGCTGTATGGTCCTTAATTTGCAACAGGGCTTAAACCATGACAACATCTGATGCCTATTTGCAAAGCATATTACTGAAATAATATTGCAAGTGTTAGTAAGCTGATCTGTGGCTTCTGTGTTGAAAGCATTTTTATTTATATTTACAAAACACAACAATTTTCTGGGAGAGTNTATTCCAAACCATAGAAGGTCATGCCCTGTATATAAACTGGGGGGATTTACCCAGAAGAATGGCTAACCTGTGTTCAGGAAGAGGGGACTGGCACTCGTCAGCAGGTGATGGGCAGCACATCACTTGTTGGTTTCCTTTTTATTATCATACTATTGTTATTTACCATTATGATTGTATTTGACTTTATTTTCAGTTATTAAACCTTTCTTATCTTAACATACAAGCTCTATTTCAATCCTCTTCCCCGTCCAAACAGGATGGGAGGAGAAAGGAGGGGACAGAGCAAGTGGCTGTATGGTCCTTAATTTGCAACAGGGCTTAAACCATGACAACATCTGATGCCTATTTGCAAAGCATATTACTGAAATAATATTGCAAGTGTTAGTAAGCTGATCTGTGGCTTCTGTGTTGAAAGCATTTTTATTTATATTTACAAAACACAACAATTTTCTGGGAGAGTCATATTCCAGGATAATTAAGATATTAAGACACCCAGCTAAATATAAATATTTAATATGGTAGCATTTTGTTCACGGGACCTATGTTTTCGCATAGTAGATGTTGACAAGTTCATTAACTACCTCTATTTGTTCAGCAAGCAGGATGGGAGAACCTGCAGTGCATCATGGGTTGACTAATTTCCTGAAGTAACTCTACACTCTGTTTTCTGGAAGTGTATTGTTTAAAACTTTTAAAATATATTCACTACAGTTTAGTTTCTGATCTACTTCTTAGTTTCTGTCTTAAACCACCCATCCTCAAAAAATATATATCTTTCTAAAACAATAGAATAGTAAGTTAGATCATAAAGGATCAAGACATAGATTTTCATTCTTTTAATGGACAATACCTTCTTCTTTGTTACGGTTGACTTGTTCTAGTCTTGCAACCTTCTTGGTCTTCCTTGACTCAATTTTTTTTTTTAATTGTTTTGCAACTTTAACTTTTCAAGTTTGTCCTGGTTCTTTTTCTGTATTCCAACAACTAAGACATGAAGGTTCTCAAGAAATGATGGCTATTTTATTGACATACTAGAACTAGAGTTCTGCCTAACTCTCATTGAAGTAGGATGATTAAGGCTATGGATGTTCAGTCCTTGGATTCTTTAACAATATATGAATAAATAGTAGTTCTTTGCATTGCCTATATGTTTATATAAGATTGTTATTGTTTATTGTATATCGTGATAGCATTTTAATTTTTTCTTAGAAAAAAGTCACTTTTTGCTTTCTCTATATCTTTAAATTCCATAGAAAATGTTTCAAATTACATTTTAAAGTAAAAGATTAAAACTCCTACTTAGGAGTTTTACATGCTGAGTTTTTTTAAAAAATAGCATCATGTCTTTATTAGTGATGTGTTTAGGTAAAATTAATTCAAGCAATTAAGTTTTACATAATATTTTATGCATCTCTTTTTATTTCATCTTACTTTTTTGCTTAATATGTTGACTCACTTATTATTGTTACTAAATTTTTGGAAACATTTAAGAGTTCTATAAAAATCCTGATTGAATGTGCAAAAAGTTATTTTAAAGTACCAAATTGAATCATATTTCAGTTCATCACTGACTTGTACATGTGGGACATAGAATTTTGGC
The DNA here is from genome assembly GCA_013398075.1 of Notiomystis cincta. Taxonomy (NCBI): domain Eukaryota; kingdom Metazoa; phylum Chordata; class Aves; order Passeriformes; family Notiomystidae; genus Notiomystis; species Notiomystis cincta. The sequence goes on from VZRX01003922.1 coordinate 95,764, forward strand.
TGCCTAAAGGGGTAATGAGTAGGAAGGAGTGGGAGTGCTCTAAGCTTCCCATATCCTCATAATTAATAGGTCATAGAGATAGCTCTACTTTCCAATATCTTTTTGCACAGTTTTACAAGAGGTAATTATAGTCTATAAATAAACAAAAAGTAGGTTTATTATGCACTTAGAACTTACACTAATCCAACACATTCATTGGAATAGTTAAATGTAAAATAGGAAATTAAAGTATTTAGGAATATTAACATCAGCAGAACAAGACAGAAAATATGTTGCAATTAGATATAGAAATAAAAGATTTGAGTCTAATTTTAGCAAATGCTGATGATCCAAGGAATTAATCTAAATTCTGAGAGAGGAATCCAGGAAGTTATTTTGCAAAAGTAATTTTAATGTGTTATTATACAAAAATGCAGTGTTGATCTTTATTTATCTGTATTTTTCTCCAGTTTTGTTTGCAAAAATATGTTGATTCTTCTTGCTGCTCTGGGGATATTGAATCAATTTGGGGGCTGAAATTGGACTTTAAGATAATAATGTCTCAAAGCGTTTACAAATTTGTTTTCTTATCATTAACAAAAGCAGCATCTCTCTATGATAGATAAAAGGTACCAGTTAAGCCTTGGAGATGGAATATTCAACGAGGTTGTAAATCTGCAATTTGTACTGATTATATGTGGAATTCAAAGAATTTTAATCTCTTTAACAATTAACTGTCTGAACAATGTTCATATATCAGCTATGTCAGAAGGCAGCTTGTTAATAAGTGAATATCCTTTCCACACCTTCCATTCGACCTTGTAGAGCACTTTCCAGTAAAATAAGCTACTTGAAGCCTTATCTTTTGAGATATTTGAAACAGAAACAGACATAACTGAGAAAACAGAAGAGAGTAAAATAACTTATTGATTATATATATATATATGTATATATGTATATATATAAAATTGATATATATATTGATATAAGATTTGAGGTTATGAGTAGTGCCAAATAAGATAAGTAAATCTGCGACCACATAAACAAAATTATCATTGTATCTGTTATGATGCCAAGATGGTTTGCAATGATATAAGTAGAACTATTGCTTTTTTCCCCCTGCTCTTTATTTTCTGATTTTTTTGTCCACACTCATTTTTTCTTATGTATTCTCTTTTAGTTAGGAGTTTTCTAGCTATGATTTTATAGGATAATAAGAGGTGGAAACTTTTGTTAATAAGGTCATGTTCTGTTTCACAGTTTGGAAGAACCTGTCTTCGTGTTTTACTAGTTTGTTGTAAAGTATTTTCACAAAGTCCTTGATAAAGACTGATCTCATTCTACCTTCACAGAATGTCTGAGGATGACAAAAAGTCTACTTAAGGGACCACTTAGTCCACTTAGTAGATCATCTTACTGTGCCTATGGCAACTTCAATGCAGCCTCCTAGAGCTGCTGGTGGCTAAAAGCTGCACTGCAGCAGTAAATGCAGCAGGGACTAAGAAAATATCTACAACTTGCTTTTGTTCCAGGATATGTAGTCTAAGGAAGATCAGTCAATTTTAATATAGAAAGCAGGAAAAAATAAAGGCTCTGTGAAGTGTTTAAAAGAAATAACAATATGAATTAGGTCCAAGATGGCATATTTGACAGGCAGTAATCGATACCTTTTGTCTTATTTTCAAAGAAAGCCCAGCCTTGCTTTCTCCATATAACCACTCCTGTCTTCATGGAGCTTCTTATTAAAAGATGACTACAATTTGATAAATGGAGTGTTAAGTGTTGTAATAGCCATGCTTTCAGTACAAATATTGTGTAGTAATCCAAGTGATTTTATTAATCTGTTTGAAATGAAGAAAATAATGTCAAAAGCTGTAAATTACTTTACCTACATAAAGCTATAATTTACTAAATGTCTCCCCAGTTCTACCCTGTCACTCTAGCTTGCAGATACTGTATTGCTGGTTTCTTCAAAAGATCATTATGCTAATTAAACTTCAAATGCTTTGCTTTGCCTAAAAATATCACAGGTAGCTTTTGAAGTGATATTTTATTTCTTTGTTTCTGGCTGATTGTCTCTTCCATAGGAGAAAACTTGTTAGAATTTCAAGAGTGAATAAATCTCAGTCAAAGAAATAAAACCATATGTATGCAAACACAATGAAAACCCACAAATTATTGCTATGGTTTATATTCAAACAAATGTAATTAAGAATAGAATGTTGTAATCTCTATGAGAGTTATACCTTTCAGAATAGACAGGTATAATTCATTCATGTGAGTTCAAAAATGTCTTTAGAAGGAGACGAAATTACAAATCACTGAAATAATTAGATTTTAAAACTGAGTAATTTAAACTGTATCCATGGATATGTTCTTTAGAAGACAGTGTCAGCTCCAAGTGTTAAATAATGAAACAGGACATCTGTGATATAAGCTTTATTAGCTGGGATCACACTGAATGAACATGGTTCTCTGACAAGTGATTGCAGACAAGTAATGCATATACTGCTTCACAAAAAAAAAAAAAAAAAGAAAAAAAAAAAANGAAGAGTGGAAAAAAAATAAATAAATATAAAAAAAAAAAAAAAAAAAAAAAAAAAAAAAAAAAAAAAAAAAAAAAAAAAAAGCAAAACCAGGTATTTGTGCCTGGAAGGGATGAATCCCCTAAATATTTTCCTAAGTGCCACACTAATAAGAAGGGATGCAAAAGTAAATAATGAGCCATGTATTAGACTCTCAGTGGAGCCTTAGAAGATACAACAAATATCATCCTAACTCAGTGTTGGGAAGTCACACAGGCTGTTAGGCTGTAGTTGGAAGGAATGCTTTTCTACTTAGGATCAATTTCTTAGCTGAAGAAACTAGTACTCTCAACTCTCAAGTGCTAATAATTTTGCCTCGCTTCACAAGAAACAAACTAGAATTGGATCTAACATATGTCCCAAAAGTTTTCAAGGCTTGGAACACTGGCAATAATAGTGAAAACAAAAGCGAAGCCCCAAAGCAAAATTTAAAAATTACAAAACATTTCTACAGTGATTAGCTTCCAAGCTTCACTATCAAGATAATAAAATAATGTTGATATCCATGATGATTTTTTTTTCTGATCAGATTAGCACTGGGCAGAAGTGTGTTTTGTTTTTTTTTTTTTTTTTTTGTCAAAATACTCTATACAAAGTCGAGATATGTAAAGGGCTGCTGGCAATTTGTTTTGAAACGCCTTTATTTTGAGAATTGTGATGCCCAGAATGGTATGATGTTGTTATTAATGTCAGTTGTCTGCTGTAAGAACAGTGAACTTACAACAACAAAGATTTTCAAATGCACAGATGAAGAGAAAAATAACAAAGGGGAAATCAAATGTAATAAGGACAAGAAAGGAAAGCAGCTTTGATAAAGTATGCAGTCTAAGCTGACTAAAAACTAGAAGGTGACCCTACTTTTTCCCCCTATTTATTTCCTTTTCTACAGCTGCCTTATCATCAATTCAAGTCATTTTGAGTAGTGTTGTTTCAAGATTCTAAACAGAAAACAAATTTCCTTCATTCTTTGTACAACAGCCAAAACAACAATAAAAAAGAACAAATTAAAAAAATAAAATTATTTTTGCAAATCTATTGTAGATAACTAACTACAGAATTTAAGGTACAATAATGGGTTGCAAAGAAATTTATTACAACAAATTTAAGAGATTAATGAGAACTGATATAAATTGCAGAGGTCTTCATTAAGGGAAATGAGCATTAATTTCATGCGAATGCTGATGTTAACTTACCTTATAAATTCTCAAATACATTCTTAAAAGACTGCTGGTACCATCAACTATTTAATAGACTAGAGACTTTTTTGATATGTTATTATGTTTTAATTGGTTTTCAAATGTTTCCATTGAGCTGAACTGGAAAAGAGAAGTCCTTTTCATAATAAAAGTTTTGTCTCAGAGAATGCAGAGAGCTGTTTGAGTTTTGGAGCCTTTCACTGAAAGAAACATTTGAGTACTTCTGCTTCTGCTAGAAATAATTTTAATGGCATATTCTGATGCAAGGAAGACAGCAGGAACAAGTAGCTACAAGAAAGCTAAAGGAAAGTGAGGAGGGTTATATCTTTGTCTTGCAGCCCATATTCAGATTTAGAGTAATGCAATACTCCCCTCCTTGAACAACTTGTAGAGATGTTAATGTGTTTTTCTCTAAATAGTCTTACAGTGCTTGAGTAGAGACTAGCAAGAGAAGGCATGAACAGAAGTCATTCTGAGTTTGGAGTATTGTGCTAGACCTACATAGATCAAATGGTTGAACAATCTTACTAGTTCTCTACAGCAAGGGCAGTTTTGCCTTCTAGTTGGATGTGATATGAAACCTCTCTAGTAACCATATCAGGGTTGTAAAATAAGAATGACATCTAGGATTGTGGATGCAAGTGAAACTATCACATAGGGATATGAGAAAAACTGAAAGTGTAATCTTTTAACCTGAAACTTAATTGAAACTGATTTGGACATGGGCACAGACATATACTTATGTGATTATTCTATTCTGGCCAGCTATCTGTGAAAGACATTATTATCTCAATTCAAAATATCAATCTAGGCTGTTTAAATAAAGAGATTATTTTCTTGCTGCATGGAAGAATGTCATGGTTTAGGAATGGCATTCCCCAGTTCAGTGTCCTCACCAAAACTTTTCCAAACCAAATGTGGCTCACTTGCTCTCCCTCTTCCCCTCTCCCTTCTCCCTTGGAGGTCAGAGTTGAGAACTGGAGCCACAAAAGGGGAAAAGCACAGGTTGAAATAAGAACAGTTTTAATGGAAACAGCAACAAGCTAAGCAAACTAACAATAAAAGAAGCAATACTAATAACAAAAGTGTGCAAAAGGAGGGTGTAAGATATTCACCAAGCCCAGGACAATGAAACAGTGGTGGATGGACCCTATTCCTGCCTTGTTCCTCTCCATCTGGAAAGGGACGCCCTTCTTCTAGGAAGCAAGAGAGCCCCATGCCCTGAGCAGTAACATAAGATGGTATGGAATGACATTAGGGTCTTGGCCATGCCCACACAAATCCAGGCTCTGCCCCTCATGGCTACTGTGAAAAATTAATCCTGTCCTCGGCCAAAACACGGACAAAAAAATAAAAATTAATTTGCTATTAATTTGCATTGCAAACCAGATAAAGAGTTAAACAAACAAACAAACAAAAAACCACAGCACCCATATTTTTTAATAATTTATGGATTGTCATATAAAGTTTCAGAAGAACTAGAAAGTGTAGAATGTTTTTGGGCAAGAATGTCAGAAACTTTTAAGATGTGTTCAAACCCCAGACTCCAAATATCTAACTGGAAGTGTCTGAATATAAATGTTTAAGCTTCCATCACAGATGTAGGGCTTAGATGAATTGTCAAAATTTCCTAAATTACCTTAGTTCTAAGTGCAATTTGACATAGAATACTATCTTGCCTGAGCCCTAGTTACCAAACTGTTAGAACAGAGATCAGCTGCAGGCCTAGCCTAATGAAAGTGTCTCAAATAACCTAAGGAGTTTCCAATGACATTTGATACTTATGTTTGCTACTGATGAATTACCCTCTAATTAACAGTGTTGGGATCTGATATCTCATTTTAAGGTAAATATCTACCATTTGTCACATGTATAGCTTTCTGAATCAGTGACGTGCCAGCAAACTGGACCTCATGACTAAATTTAGAAGCCTGCAGTCTCAAGCTCTATCCAAACCCTAACATTTAAATACATTAGTTAATGCAGATGGATCCTATTTTAAATATTCCATAATTAATGCTATGAAGTTTTCTTTATTCTGGGCATTTGCAATGTACTATTCATTACACTGTACACTGTACAATGTACATTCATTACACAACTGATTGTACTATTCATTACAAAGTCATACAATAAAAGACATATATCAAGTTAGTAACAGCAAAACAAATTTTTCATTATACATGAATATCCCTCACCAAACTTTCTCTAAATCTAAAGTTCAAGAGAATAAACTATCTACTTCAGAACTGCTTACATCAAGGGTTCAGCCATTTGAAAATAAACAAATCATTCAGAGACCGCTCACATGCTTTGGATTCTATGCTCTGAGCTTAGAGATTAAGGAGAAGAAAAGTATACTGGGGAGTTTTATTGAAGTGCAGTGAGTCTTTACTTCAGGGACAGATATTATTTTTGCTCATGCTTGTTGCCCAGGAAACAGCTTATGCAGTGATCACTCTTCACCAGCATAAAGCATTAGCCTAAAACTGTAGAGATTTAGCCTTAGATAGAATAGAATAGAATAGAATAGAATAGAATAGAATAGAATAGAATAGAATAGAATAGAATAGAATAGAACAGAAAAGAACTATTCCAGCTGAAAGGGACATAAAGGATTATCCAGTCCAACTGTGTAACCAATTCAGGGCTGACCAAGTTAAAGCATGTTTTTAAGGGCATTGTTCAAATGCCTCTTAAATAGGTTTGGGCTATCAACCTACTCTCTAGGAAACCTATTTCAGTGTTAGACCACCTCTTGGTAGAGAAATGATTCCTAATATCCAGTTTGAACCTTCGCTGGTACAGCTTTAAAACATTCAAGCTGTCTCATCACTAGGTACCAGGGAGAAGAGATCAGAACCTCCCTCTCCACTACAGCTTCCTCCTCAGGAAGCGGCAGAGAGCAATGAGGGCACCATCAGCTTCCTTTTCTCCAAACTAGAAAAGCCCAAAGCCCTCAGCTGCTCCTTACAGGACATTCCTTCCAGCCCTTTCATCAGCTTTGTTGCCCTTCTCTGAATGCATTTAAACACCTTCACATCCTACTTAAATTCTGGGATCCAGAACTACACACAAGGTGAGGCTGCACCAGCATTGAATACAACAGGATAATCACCTTTTTTGACTGTGTGGTGATGATGTGTTTGATGCATCCCGAGTGTGACTTGCAATCTGGGCTGCCAGGAAACTGACTCCTATTGAACCTGTTGCTGAACAGTATCCCCAGATCCCTTTCTGGAAGATTGCTTAACAGCCACTACTTTATCAGTTTATACTTCAGTCAGTTCTTCACCCAGTGTACTGTGAACCCACTTGTCCCACAGTTGATTGGTGTATCCAGAAGGATGCAGTGAGGGATAATATCAAAACCCTACTAAAATCCATAAAGACCACACCCACTGCCTTCCCTTCATCCCACTAAGTGGGTAACACAAGGATATCAAGCTAGTGAAACTGGACTTTTCTTTTGTGAACTCATTTTGACCTTGACTAATGATAGCATTATTCTTTAAATGCTTTTCAATAGTAGCCCGTGTAACCTTATCCATAATTTTTCCAGAAACTAGGCTAGACTAACAGAGCTGTAGTTACTCCATAGACTCAGTATAAAAAGCTGGGGGAAGGAAGAGGAAGGGAGGCTGTTTGGAGTGGTGATGTTTGTCTTCGCAAGTAATGGTTACTCCTGGTGGACTCCTGCTCTCCTGGAGATGACTGAACGGGAAGTGGTGAATTAATTCTTTATTTTGCTTTGGGTTTGTGCATGGCTTTTGCTTTACCTATTAAAATATCTTTATCTCAACCACGGGTTTTGTCACTTTTCTCTCTCCCACATCCCAGCAGAGACCAGGAGGTGGGGTGAGAAGGGCATGATCGAGCTGCTCTGTGGTGCTTAGTTGCAGCTGGGTTTAAAACACAACACCTTATTTAGAAATTGCTTGCCTAGTCTTTCTACAAGACAGACTAATTTGGAGATACTGCAGTAATCTAAGGCTGCCAATGCATAGTGCTTAGCACTTAGTTTGAAAGTATGCATGTAAAAGCCAGGGCCAAAAGATCAGAAAGGAAAATGCAAACACAAAATCAATTTTGTGCTCTGCAGTCCATTTGATGATGAAATTAGAAAATTTGGTACAGAGAGCTCTTTTGGCAAACTGACCTGCTCCAATTCCCCTGACAATAGCCGTTACATAAAGTTATTGTATGAGTTGATGTTTTCAACAGTAAGTTTTCCAAAGAGGTTCCCAGAGGAAAATTGGTTTTTATCTTATCAATGATAATATTTTTAAGGAACCAAGATTCTTTATGGATTCCAGGTGTTCCTGGTTCACTTTGTACAGCCATATTAAGACATAGCATTCTGACAAATCTGCCAAAAACTTCTGTGTGAGAGAGAGTTCAGAACTGCAGTAACACTAATGGACAAACTGAAATAAAGGGTCTATACACTTAATGTTTGATATCTGATAAAAATTTATCTGATAATAAATTCAGACAAATTTTAACGTATACTAGAATGACCAGGAAATTTTCAAAGACATAGGGAGTTCATGCTATTCAGCACTCCTTTTCTGGAATTCCATGAAGTATAAAATAAAATCCGTCATTATATAAGGGAACACAGATCTTTTAGGGTTCCAGCACACAGCGAAACACATGCCTGATGGGCAATTTTGTGCAGCATGGTTGTCCAGAAAAATGACCATCAGTGAAATTGACAGTTACAACCAAATATCTTCTGTTCTTCTGTTTTATTGATAAGAAGAACCATGGTCATGGAAATAATTTTAGTTTATTTTCCTCCAAAATCCTAAAGTCATTTCCTGTGATAATTTTAACTAATGCCCATATTATTTTATCTGATTGTGTTTTCTCTGTTTAGACACAGTTTTCATTTCAAGTACTTGCAAGGAAGGTAGTCCTGTGTGGTAAGGAAATGATGAGGCAGCTTTTTGGTTTCCCAGGCTTTTTGTCCACAGTGTCAATGCCTATGTAGGTGGGAACTAAGTTGTAAAAGGAGCTCTGTCTCTTGATGCAGTAGAACAGTAGGAAACCTCAGAAGGATAGAAGAAAAAGAAGGAAAGGGAAAGCTTCTCTTTATGCTCTTCCTGGTGTCACAGAAATGATAATACCCAAACGTATAAAATCAGAAGATGTATTAAAGATAATATGGTTCCTCATTCCTGTAATGGGATGTTTATTCTCTCAGTGCTTTCTGTAGTGATCCCAAAGGGAAATCCCACTTGTCTGAAATAAAACTGAAGAGCGCAAGATCTGATATATGGGGGATTTATAAACTCAGGACACAGGGATCAAAGTACTGAGAAATAATGTGTGTGAAAGACAGAGTCAGTGAGAGATCTGAGGAGAGACAGGAGGTCTGTGATTCTTCTGAGGAGCTGAGAGATGAACTTGTTTGGGTTTTTTAAGGTCAAATGAAGTAAAAAAGGCTTGTCTGTGAAGAGACCCCAACATTTGTTTTCTTTCCATGATGGCTTTGAAAACTGACTTTGTCCCCTCAGGAGATGCACACAATTTACTGAGCTTTTCTGTGACCTATGAAAATCACACAAATATTTGATGGAGAACAAGAGAAAACAAACCATTCTAGCTGAGGGTGATAGTGGAGGACCATTATGAGAAATTGTGGCAGTGTAGTGAAAGATCATGGTAACAACTTTCCCTTTGGAATGCACATAGTGGATGAGAAGAGATGCACAACTGCATAAAAAGGTTTGTGTTTATGTGGTGGAGTGGCCCCAACTGGATGCTAGGTGCCTGCCAAAAATGTTCTATCACTCTTCATCCTCAGCTGGACAGGAGAGAAAAAATACAACCAAATTCTCATGGGTTGAGATAAGGACAGGAAGAAATCACTCACTGATTATTGTCAGAGTCAAACCAGCCTCAACCTGGGAAATTAGTTTAATTTATTATCAAAGTAGAATAATGAGAAATAAAATTCATAAAAACACCTTCCCTCCACTCCTTCCTCTTTCACAGGCTGAACATCACTCCCAGTTTTCACTATGACCTCCCACGCAGTGGCACAGGGGGAGTCGACTGAGCTCTGCAGTCAGTTCATCATACATCTCTGCTGTTCCTTCCTCCTCAGGGGGAGGACTCCTCACACTCCTACTCTGCTCCATGTGGGATCTCTCCCATGGAACAGTCCTCCATTAACTTCTCCAGTGTGAGTCCTTCCACTGGACTGCAATTCTACAGGAACTGCTCCAGGTCCCTTTCTGTGGGGTACAGTCCTTCAGGAACAGACTGCTCCATTGTGAGTCTCCTGTAGGTCACAGGTCCTGCAAGCAAACCTGCTCCAGCACAGAGTCCTAGCTCCATGGGTCCATAGATACTACTAGAAACTAGCTCCAGCACAAACTCTCCACAGGAACAGAGACACTTTTGGGAATGAATGATCTGCAGGGGGACAGTTGCTTTACCATGTTCTTCACCACTGGCTGCAGGGGAATCTCTAATCTGGTGCCTGGGGCACCTCCACTCCCTCCTGTTTCACTGATCTTGGAGCCTCCAGGTCTGTTCCTTTTACATATTTTCACTCTTCTCTCTGGTTGCTGTTGCACTCTGCCTACTACTGTCCCTGATGGTCTTGTCCTTGATGGACAGTGTATCTGTCTTGGAGCCAGCTGGCATTGGGTCTATCTGACAAAGGGGAAACTTGTGGCAGCTTCTCACAGAAGCCACCCCTGTAGCACATGGACATCACCACAACCACATTCTCCCTGCCCCCTAAAGCATGTTGTACAAACACAATACAGTTTATTTTTCTATGAATTCCACTCTCTCTTTCCTTTTTTTAAGTACATGGTTCTACTACTGCAATTTAGGTTAGCTATATTAGAATAATTTTGCTGTTGCAAATATGTTTGCTATACGCTGAAAATATCAGCTTTTGTTGAGTATTAAACTTTATCTATGATGAATTTTTCTCTAAGTTTTGTTGCATCAGAACATTTCTGAAATTTCACTGTCTCTCATACTTACTTTTACCCATAGGGAATTTCAATATTAGGCTTGCTTGTACGATTTCCTTTATTTGTTACTCAATCTAATTTTATAGTCATTTGAATGCTGGCATTCCTACCTACCTAAATGCATTTCCTTTAATATTTGTAATTATGTCATGGATGACATGCTTTATGGATGCATTACCGTACAAACTCTCCTATCGAATCCATTTGCAGTGAATTGCAGTGTTTTGTGTGCAGTGCTTATCAAGCATGTAAAAATCTCACTTCCAAAATTTTCTCCAGTATTTTCATTATCCAATATGTTTGTCTCTTTTTTTTTTTTTTTATAATTGTATGAGCATTGCATAATTAACAAATAGACCTAGTCATAATGTTCTAAGAATTACTCTCTGTACCATCTCTCTTCCAATTTCTAACACTTCCCTCTGCAAGTAAGACCTCACTGGTTCAGTTGGCAATACTTTTTATCTATCACACCATAGATGAGATAGTCAAAGACAAAAAAAATTGTATGTCAGTGTAGAGGTTAATATTTGCTTGAAGAAAAAGAATCTGTAACTTAGGATGCATAGGCAGATAAAAGAAGATGCAAAAGAAAATCTGCCTCTGTAAGAGGTCTGGGCTCATAGTTTCACAGGCATAGAGCTTTTATACTTTAAGTCACATTCATAACATCTTTCTCACTTGATTCTCTTCCAATTTGTGACCCTCTACTTTTCTTTCCTGATGTGATATTTCTGCATAATTTCCTCTATACACAAGGTTCCAACTATTTTAATGTAAATGACTCAAGAGTTCTCACTTTTCACTTCTGACCTCTCTCCCCTGTTTAATCCATCATCTACCATCTCCATTTTAACATGGCTCATAATGATGTTCCTATTTTCTTCTAATAATCCTCAGGAGGACTTCTGAATATAGAATTATTCATATGAATAAGGCAATTTTATTTTAACTTTGAGCTCTTCTATCTGTGTTTTGAATCTCAGGACAAAGTGCAAGACTGTTCCAATCAATGAGTTGTGAAATTGTTCTGTATCTCATGCAGCTCTGTACATTTTCTTTCTTGTTAAATATTTAAAAAAGAAATATGCAAGGCACTATTGTACGTAAGTTGCAAAGGAACTTACACTCATTTGGTACAGACTTTTGCTACTGCACAAAAATCAGGGCATATAATCTTTTAAAGTAATTCATTGAGCTTTCTTCAATTTTTGTACTTTTCATCCTCTGTTTCTCCCAGAGAGATTTTCAGAATCTCATTTCTCTGATTGACATTAACTCTGTGTAATCTAAATTTATTCACAGACATCTTGTATCTATTTATTTTGTGTGTATATTGTCCTACAGCCTACTTTTTTCCCCCAGTGCTAACATTTGAGTCAACAATCTGGTGCAAGTTAGCCAAGGATCTTTAGAAGTGCAGTCTTAGCAGCAAGAGATGCATTATCTGAATTAAATGTACAGAAGTGTAGCACTCATCCCAGCCTCAACATCAAATCATAAAAGCAGCCCCAGGCAGTGACAAGGCCACACACATATATTCCTCTGCACTGAATGGATGACAAGAAATAGTTAAATCTATGCATCTACACATGGTTAATGATTCTGGTTCCTGAGGTCAGGAAGTGCAGAGAGATTTGTAGTCACTGCCTTGACAGGAGGCCACCATACCCGTAATATCCAGTACTTATAAAGTATTCCTGTGAATTAAATAGGATGGCCTTGCTGGCCTTCTGAGAAAGCTCAGCTGTTATTTCTTAGGGGTGCTTTTATTGCAGTTGAAGCTTTCTGGAATGCTGTGAAGGCTGTGTTGCAATTCATTAGGGTAAATTCTTTTAACACCATGAAATGGCCATTTACCATACCATGTAGCAGAAGGGCAGGGGATGGTGTTCAAAGACTGCTGGGATAATGTTGAAAAACTTCACAGAACAGTGTTTTTGAGATATGTGGAATGCTGAAAGCAGTCTTTGCACTTAGCCACAATCAGAATTACACAGGAGTTTTGTTTGAAAATGCTCTAAAGTTTTTCTCCAAAAGAAGTCCTGAAAGGGAATTAACACTTCTACAGTGCTTCATCAGCTAAGCAGAACTGCAGAGTAATCTGAGATAGTTTAGGAAGTTTTATAGATGTCAGACATATGCTTCCTTTGGAAAAAAATTCATTCTGGAAGGTAGGTGATTTTATATGATGAAGAAAAAATGCTATAAACTAAATTACACGTTTTTGTTAAAAATCATTAAACATTGTCATTGTTTAATACTAATTCCCTTTATCTATTAATTAAGTCTTTTGTTCCTGCTTAATAAGATAATACCAAGTCTGGGAATATTTAAAGAATATATTATCTCTGTGTTTGCTTTGGATGTTTTTAATAGATTCTTTTCTTTCTTTCTTTCTTTCTTTCTTTCTTTCTTTCTTTCTTTCTTTCTTTCTTTCTTTCTTTCTTTCTTTCTTTCTTTCTTTCTTTCTTTCTTTCTTTCTTTCTTTCTTTCTTTCTTTCTTTCTTTCTTCCTTTCTTTCTTCCTTTCTTTCTTCCTTTCTTCCTTTCTTCCTTTCTTCCTTTCTTCCTTTCTTCCTTTCTTCCTTTCTTCCTTTCTTCCTTTCTTTCTCTTCAAATTGTTTGTTTCTACTTCATCCTGTTGCTTTACAGATTACTTAGGAGCAGCTTGAAGTAGCCAAATTTAGGTTTGTATGAGTCCAAAATATTAGAACCCACTACTTCTAAGATTTCACGGGGATCTTGATTTTCTGCCTCCCTGCAACTGCTCTGTATGAATATGGTACTTCCTGTGCTCTCATTGTCCAACATACACATGACATTACTGGGTGATCTGTGCCTACATCTCTGACAGTGGCATGCAGCATTCAGACCTGAAAGCCTCCTTAGTAGTTTAATTGACTTCTATAAGCATGGTGTGCTCTGAATCCACTGAATCCACTTCAGTGGAACATTTGTGACACCTTTTGGTGTTGTGCATGTATTTTAACAACTCTTTAGTACTGTACATGCTAGATTCTCAGTTAAGGGAATCCTCCTACTCCTCAAGGACTCTTTTGCTTTTGCATTTGCATTTAAAAGTTACTGAATAAAATTTATATGGAAAAGTGGAAGAACATACGAGACAAAAGCACTTTTCCATCCCAAGGCAGTCTCTCTGGCACAAGACTACAAAATCAAGCTTCCTTTTGCTTAGTTTCTCTCCTACACAATAAATGTTACATTCTTCTCTGCATAATGGTATAACTACAGCAGAGAGTACTTCCTAATGACTATCTAAATTGGCTTCCAAATTTATTTAAAAATCTATGAATTCCCTCATATCATTATATGCTGATTGCACAGCAGAGTTAGAAACCTCTACTAAAGATAAACTGAATCGTCTTTCTTTTTTTCTGACATGTATATATGAATAAGAATTAGAACCTTTCACTATTCATCGCTTTCTGCTAAGATGTAACTCTCCATAAACAAGGGAAGATCTATGGAGAGAAAAGAAATGAAGAATGGTGCAGTAGAAATTAAACCAGCACATTTTTTGTATGAATGAGGTAATTTAATATGTCTCTCCATCAGTAACCTTTATGATTCACTGCTGGTTTTTCAGTTTTTCATAAAATTAGATGTGGAACACATGCTATTAAATGTGGTATTCACCTTCACAACAGAATCTATGCTTCAATCACTTCATTTTATTTTCAGAAACAGAGCTACTTGCCTATGGTATAGGTATCTTAGAGTCCAAGAAAGTGAAAAAGAGCACATAACAAAGTTAAATATTTATCTTGCAACTGTGGTAAAACATAGGAAAGAACATAGCTGGTGGAAAACTGTTTACTACAGAATTAATGGGAAACTTACTACATAGACTTTGGATAGTCTATAATCAATGTGAAGAGTTAAATAATTGATAAATCATATATACAAAAAAATGAAAATAGTTAATTTATAAGGAATTTGTGGGCTTTACTGGCATGGTAGTGTTAATTAGGACTTGTGTTAGCCAGTGCAAGTGAAATCAGAATGTGGCCATTACACTGAAAGTCAGTGGATTCAGGGCACACCAGGTTTACAGAGGTCAGTTAACACCAATACATATGTTTTCTAGATGAATTCTGTATGCTTCTGTAAGATATTTATCACTCTGAACTTCTTTTTTCTTAATAGTAATAGAAATTGTCCAAACTACCTCTAATAGATGTAGAGACAAATTCAGCTGTCAGTTGGTCATTAAAAAGAATTGAAAAAAACTGTTGTCAAATTATACATCTCAACTGTTAAGTCAAATTATATATCTCTAAAATATAATTTAACTTTTAAAAAAATAGGCAATAAAAAAACCACAACCAAGCAAAGAGAAACCTGTAGCACCAGCTGTTTCATTATGACAATTTAACCATGTGGGCAAACACTGCATTTGCATCAGAAAGACAGAATTATTGTATACCCATTTTTTCTATAGATCTCACTCTCCCCAGCTGCCCCCAGTAAAAAAGTGCAGCCTAATAAATATCAGGATTTTAAAAAAATTGACACAATAGATAAATAAATATTTATATGCATGAGGTTGCACCCTGACTTTGCATTTTTTCTAATTATGTAAATTTTATTTTTAACCACTGTAAGTCACACTGAAAAAATGATGATATGACTATGAAAATTATTTGTGCATTCTTGGGACTAGAGAATGATTTTTCAGATGATTGCACATGATTTCATTCTATGGCACCTATTAAACTATTGATTAGGAGCAGCTGGTCCTGATGGAGACATAAATTGCTTTAAATACCAAGAAGCTTTGTATCTCTAAAACTATATTATTGGAATACCAACTAAAACAAAGTAACTTTAAAATCAGATCTACTCAGTGAAACAGAATAAAATAAGCAACTGCACCTGCGATTTTTGCAAATCTGATTCTTTCCTTGGATAAGGAGTCTGCTCTTTTGTTCTCCATTATGGAATAAATTATCTTTGGGATTTTAGTAATCTCACTCTCTTTCCACTGCTATTGAGAAGCTATGGCTTATTTCTTGATCTTCTCTTGTTCTCTGCCTGACTCATGCTTCAGTGTCATTGCTCCTGATATATTCCTGTCTCTACTTCCTTATGCTGTACTCTAGAAACTTCCTTCAGCTTAATATTATCTTTTATTTCAGGGCTGGTGATTTTTATCAACCTCTTTTTCCTTTCACAATTTTTTTACCAAAAATGAAAGAAATTTACAGTTGCAAGACTGTAAAGAAACTTTTTTTTTCTTTCTAACATTCAGTTACACTCTTTCAATACAAAATAATATCCACCTAACCAAATATTGGGTCAAAGTCTCAACAAAACTGAGATCAGACATGATAGTAATCAAGTATGTTAGGATAAGCAGAAATACCTGGAGAAAGTGCTTGAAAGGACCACAGAGTTGTCTTAATTTAATGACTCTAATGATTAAGATAGGATAAGATAGGATAGGACAGCATAGCATAGCATAGCATAGCACAAAGCAGGACAAGATAAATAAGTGCACTTCCTTTGAAGATAATAATGAACATTTAAATACAGCAAACTCCAAATATATATGTATATATTTATACACACACACATAAAGGTCCTTGCTGTCTTGTTCTTATTCTGCCTTAATAATTAACAAAATAAAGTCACATGACAACATTAATTATTGCAGGGAAACCATAGAATTGTTTGCAATTTTAATTAAATTCCACTGGAACCTCATGTGTTCTGTGTGGTTTCAGTTAGATTATAAAAAACTGATTTTAGTAAAATTTGCATCATTGCTTTAGATAAAATGTATTTATGTAATAAATATATAGAGAGATGGTTGTTTATGAGATAAACTGGTCAATTGTCCTAAAATAATTCATCAAAATGGATTTAAAAGGACTTAAAATGTACTTAAGTGGACATAAAAAAGACTTATTTGCCTTCACAGTTAAGAGAGAGAGTTTGGCATCTGCAAACATCTGATTCTTACACTCAGACAAAGAAAGCTAGTGTGAGTATACTTGTTGTCTTATAGATAAATTGTTTGCAGGGAGAAAATTTTTGAGGACTCATTTTACCCTAACTAGATAAATGAACATTAGGATAAGATAATGATAAATTTGTGATTTTCAACCAAAGATGTCTTTACTTCCTCGTAAATAAAGTTAAAATAAAGATGTCTAGCAATCATTCTCTAGTTCTTTGTAAACTCTGAGAGAAAATTCCTCATTTTGTTCTACATAGTTTGAGAGTACTATGGAAACAATTCAATTTCAGTAAGGCACAACACAAAAGTCAAAACACAGACAAATATCTAGAGAAGTGTGACATACTATTTCATCTTTCATTTTTAAAAGTGCAAGCAGCATGAAAAAAAATCTTCTATTTTGATTATGAATATTCTGCCCATTTTTCAGAAACGGTGTAGTGTCTTTTTCTATATTCTCTTTTGGATTATAAAGATCAATAGCCACTTGCAGTGCCCAGTTTTTTCAGCTAGTGTCTAATTCTGGCATAGATATTTCCACTGGTAGGAACATAAGTGTCCTCATGGAGGAAGGAGAGCATTGTCTACCCAGACTTCAATAATGCATTTGACACTGTGTTCCATGAGAACCTCATGCAGAAAAATAGCCATGTATGGGCTGGATGACAAGACAGTGAGATGAATGAGCACCTCTACTATGAGGAAAGGCTAAGAGGTATGTGACAGTTTGCCCTGCAGAGGAGAGTACTTTGTGTGTGGGTGGGTTCATCAATGAATATAAATACCTGAAGGGAGGGTGAAAAAACAATACAGTCAGGCCTTTTTCAGTCTTGTTCAGTGATAAGGCAAGAGGCAATAGTCACAAAGGACAGGAGGTTCCATCTAAACATAAAGAAACTTTTTTTTTTTTTTTGTGAAGGTTACCAAGCACTGGCACAGGTTTCACAGAGAGGTTCACAGAAAGTCTCCATACTTGGAGACTTTCAAAACGCATATGTTGTGTACACTGTCCTGGATTACTGATTACTGGCTCTAGCTGACCATCCAATCTGGTGGTTGGACCAGATAAGGTCCAAAAATCCCTTCCAACCTCAACCATTCTGCAATTCTGTGGCACGCCATTTCAACATAGACTTTAAACAAAGCACATTTTTAAGAAGAAAATTAATGCTTGTACATTAAATCTATGCAATAATTTTTTCACATTCGTAGTAGCTACACCTTCCAATGCATTTGAGAGTGTGAACATAGATTTAAATTTAAAATAAAACCAAATAGATATTTCTTTAAAAATATCTTTTTTTCTTTTATTTCACTCAAAGTGTATCTAATCTTGCTAGAATTTCTAAATGCTAATGTGCTACAGTTACACAAATTATAAATCGATACATATGTGTACCCTTTGTTCCATGTGAACATCTAATTTAAGCATCACTTTATATATAATATATATATACAGATCTATGTATACATTTTATATATATATTTCTTCAAATAAAATATGTTTCTTGATAAATTTCCAACTCTCATAGATTGGATATGACTCAAATTAAATTCCTATTCCATCTATACCAGATGAAATAGTCACAAACAGCTCAAAATACTAGAGGTTACCAAGAACCCAGTGGGTTCTCATGAAGAGAGAAACAGTTCTTGGAACTATGCTGAGGGAACTGCCAAACATGCAATTTAGGAAACCTGGGCATAATTATTCTGTTGCAACTCTTAGTTTTCTTATAAAGTATTGTTCTTACAGGAGTATACTGAGATTTTTGTTGTTGTTGTTGTTGTGTTTGTTTTTTTTTTTTTAATCAGTTGAAGATAATTTCAAATCCCATAAATACTCTAGAGATGTTTAGCTCTGAAATTAAAGGTCAGCATTACATTTTTTTTACCCTTCCAGAAGTGAAGATGGATAACTATTTAAGAATAAGAGATAATTTTTAAAACTAATTCATAAGGTCATTTAAGGAGCTTTTAAAGATAATTTTGAAAATTCAATATTGACAATAGTAATTAGCTTAGGAACTAACCAGTAATTATTTGATAATATGTATTCAGTCTGTATATATATATGGAAAAACTTAATATTTTCAATAGATAAGGAAAAGTTTAAAATTGTTAAGGCATACCAAATAAAATATTTTTCATGTAACTTATTTCTTTCAATTTTGATCCTACATGTGACTCACAAATAGCAAAAACAAATATTCAAAATCTACCTCTTGACTTTGTCTAATATTTCAAATATTTTCTTCAGCATTATCTTACAAAGATTCTTGTGTGTTGTTGCCTGAGACCCTAGAAAATCGCAAAACTATTATTAAAAAAAAAAAAAGAAGTAACTGAGTAACAGAAAACAAGTTACTTTTATTTTGTCAGCCGCTGTCAGCATAAAAGGGAGAAAAATGTTCTGTCATTTGAGTTCAACAAGTGATATTGGTTAATAATACAGAATAGGATTTCATTCAAATTTTCTTCTATAAATAGAGCTAAACACAGTGATAAATTTGTACAGCAATGTGGAAAAGTATTCAATGAGACCCAAGGCAAGATATCCTAGAAGCCAAATAAACCATAGAATTGTTCTAGTTTTCCTTATTATCTTTAAAATCTTATGATGTACTTGTATTAAAAACAGCAATTCTGACATTAAACAGGATTTTTTCTTTATTAATAATGTTTATAATTTTTTATTTATCAAAGATGTATTCCAAGAATTCCACAGGGATGCATATTTTTATTTAACAACTAATATGAAGAAAGGTAATTATTTTTACAGAAACGCAGAAATCTTTTAAGTGTATGCTTCTTTTCTACTTATAAAACAGACAATTGGATTTCTTATCCAACAACTCATGAAATTTTTTGAAATATATATAAACAATCTTTAAATCTCTAGTAAACCAAATATTTTGGTTATCAGAAGACTAAAAAGTTGCCCCAGATAAAAGGATTGTACATTAACAACATTCCAGAGAAAAGGAAGGACCTTATAAGCAGATTTTATTTCACCACTTTTCTTTCAACATTGTCATAACTCACTACAACTATTAATAAAATAATATACAATTAATTTTTTTGAGTCATAACATCATGCATGTAAATAAATATTTTTTTGGAATTTTGATTTGGAATTTGAAATCTTGCAAGAGAACTTCAGTTGATTAGAAATTATTCTAAGAATCAAAATACAGCGTTATTAAACACAGAAATTGTTAATGGTATTTTTTTTTTATCAAGCAACAGTAAAGTCTTCTTTAAACCAAAAATCCTTTGCTACAATTTAGTCATTTTTTTATTCATTTTCAGCCTTTTAAAAAAATATCACTTCTGAATGTGCTCGGTGATCCTAAAAATTCAGGATGGCAATGATTTTCTTCACAAAGAAGAAAAGCCATCATGTATTTTAAAAAGCAGCCTTTTTCTGTCTAGATGTATAAGAAAAGAACAACTAGTAATATTATTTAATTACATTGTCATTTCTATTGTATTCATATTTCATTTGCACTTCCTAGAATAGTAATAATTTCAGATAATTTCAAGGTTGCTTTAATTATGTAGCAGCTAGACATAAACATATATATGTTACAAGCTATTTTTAGCTATTATACATATTTTAGCTAAGTAAATTGCTCAATTTTTTTCACATACTTTCAATGGGAATGTTGACTTCAGCAAGTGCACCTCCTGAGGAGAAAGATAAATGAAATCTCGATCATAAAGAGTCATCTTACTCAACTCCCACAAAAGCAAACACGAAAATTCCTATGAAGATCAGGTGATCAGCTTCCTCTGGATGTTCATTCTCCTAGAAATTCCTTCCATGAGGAGGCTTACCTGCAGGAAACAGAGTCAAAGATTATGAGGGTGGAAGTAAATAGAGGTCCAGAATGAAGTGCCAAAATAAGTGCAGTTCCATCTTTAAGACCTGAGCATAACACTTTGTGCGTGGTGTTGACTGACTCTTAGGTATCCCCTCCTTTCTTTTATATTCATGTTCTGCATGGAAATAGAACTCTTACAAAGAGATATCAGCAAGAAGTGTTCACTGCAAATTTTCCCACTAGGTCTTAGCATACAGATTACATGATTAAACTAGCAACCTAACTTTTTAGGCTGATAAATGGAGAGGGGTGCATTCCTTCACAAAGTGATTCTTAGGAAATAAGTAGTAGTTTGTCTTTCTAATTTGATTAGATAAGAAGCCAAAAGTTAGGCTGAATGAATAAATACATCATACATGCCCATGATTTGTTCTTTGCCAAGGGTTAAGGCAGCTTCTTCATTTTTACAATGAAAAAAAGACAAAAGAGCAAGGCAAGAATCTAAATGTCATAGGAAATCCTGGGTGAAAAAAAAAAAAATCACAAAAAACCCAAAAAACAAAGAACAAACCCAAAATATACTGCAAGATGAAAATAAACTGCAAAGAGTAGGTCCCTAATCTGACTGATTTATGAGCCCCTTGGTTTCAGTCCAACTTAAAATTTCTTTGAAAAGCACTTTCAATGTGCAGAATGGAGAGACAGTCTTACAACTCAGCAAAATTCTCCAAGCGTAGCACTGGAAAATTTTCTTAAACTCAGAAGAATTGTTAAATACTATAAATAAATCTTCATGTATTTTTTGTTTTCCGTGCAAGAAGTTTGAATACTTCAGTGATGAGCCTGTTTGTTTTGCTAATTATTCAGCACATATTTTTGCTTTGTTTATATATTTTTTATAGTTTGATTGGAAAACTTTTATCTAATTTGTATTCATCATCTGTAAGACTCATTAGTAAAAAAAAGACTTCATGAGTGCACTGAAACAAAATATTCACTGATTAATCACAGTCCTCTACTATGTAGAGTAGGTAATATCCCTATGTAGGTACCAGTAGCCTGTACCTTCAAATCAGCCTAAGATATTACAGGAACTCCTGACAACAGCAGAAGAAAGGTTGCAGAAGAGACATGGGTCATGTAGCCACAACTCAGCAGTTTGGGTTTTATTTGCTTTTTTGTTTTTTAAAAGTTTGCCTAAGTTAAACTTGCCTTAAAAATTTGTTCTCCCAATACAGTACATAGAACCAACTCTTCTCAATACACAGAACTTCAGTGGAGGTTTATGTCACTTTTATATATACTATCAGTATAAATGAAACTTTGAAATATTTCAGGTTCTTCTCTTTTTCTTTAGTAATGTGTTCCTTTTTAAAAAAAAACAGCAGTGCATGAGGGTTTTTTTTTCTAGAAATTAAGTGTATGCTGGAACAATCTGTCAAAAATATTTCTCTTTTTAGGCCCTAAGTGGAAATTGAAGATGTTCCAAGTTCCCTACCTGGGATTGATTGGTTTGTATTTGTGATGGCATCTCACTATCTACCATCTCATAGACTCCATGATATGTCATGTAGCCTAGATTATCCAGTCTGCAGGATGACGGGGGAGCAGAAGCCTGTCTCCATATATTTTCCTCCCTGATCCTTTTTATCCAGTTGGGAAACATAGAACTAGTCATCTTGCTGTGAGTAGAAGGGATCAGATGAGTTAGGAATACATATACATATGCATATGCATATACATATACACAGGGACACACAAAAATCTCTGTGTGTATATGAATACATACAGAGAGTGGAGAATTATTCTGCCTGTTTCAATTCTGCACTGAATTTGAGAGCTCAATCATTCCAGACTCTAAAATGAGGTAGAAACACTGCTAAAAGAAGCAGTCCACTACTGGAAGAAAATAAAGCACCAGTGTTCCAATTTATCTCCAAGCATTTTTCTTTTCCTTGTGTTTTTTATTTAAATAACATTTAGTTACTACGTCTGAAGAAATGGTAGAGTAATAATAATAAAACTATAAAAGCAGCACTGGAGAGAAGTACAGAAAGATTACTCTCTGGGGAGGACATTTTACTTTTTGAAAAAGCTAGTATAAGAGGCTATGTACTACCTATGTGCTCAATCATTGCATATTCTGGCTATATTGAAACTCTACTGTAGTCTTTTCTTCCTGTAGAATGTTTCTGGCAGGAATTTCTACGTAAACACTATTTTCTTTACCTAAAATCATGGTGCACTGATGCCCACTGGGAATGCAATGTAAAGATAGTGTAATGGGTCTCCATCAACTTTTCAAGAATTATTTCAGAATCATTAAGAATTCAGTTAGGTAATTCCTCGACAATACTGTATTATGCTGAAAATTTACTGGCAGCACCAAAATTGATTTCCCAGTGGTTATTGCTATGTTTTACTTATTAATTATAGTATTTCCAGAGTCCCATTCTTGACTGTTCTACTTCATAAAAAGGAGCAGTGATAGTGGTATCATACAGCAGCCAGTAAGGACAACATCTGTAAGGAAAGGTGATACAGAAAGCATTTAATAGCTATGTGGATGTAATATTACCATTGTTCTAGTTAAGTATTGTAAAAGACTTCCCCTGAATGACAGGGTGTTGCCTGCTTAGTTGAGAAATATGGTCTTGCTCCAGCTATGGCATATGAATTATTGATTTAATATGTTATTTCTTCTTTTTCTTCACTGTGATAAAAGAAAAATGTCTAACACATATAGCAAAGCAGTTCTAATAGCTCCTTTAGTCACATGGCTGATTCTCTTGTTATCTCTATCATGTTTATCTTTTTTTTTTTCTTACACCTTTTCCTGGTGTCTGGTCATCAGCATTTTGCACCCTTAGGAGTCCAGGACATTATTCAATTATTTTTCCATTGGCAACTTTGTGGTATAAANTCTTATCTTTGTTTTGGTTTCCTTTTTTTTGTATTTTTTTTTCCCAAATATGTTGTTTCATTGTTTCTACATGCTTATGTTGTTTTTGTGGGCAGATGTCCTTTTATTTTTTCAGAGGGTAGCATTGTCTTTGTTGTCTCTGGGAGAATACACTACCTTTGGCTATAGATTGGGTTTTCTGCTATTTTTATGCCATCATTTCCTCTGTTTCTTATAATTCAAGGTGATTTGTTACCTAAAATAATCTTAAAACAACATTTAAATACTTCCTTTAAATGGCTGAAGCATTTGAGTGTACCAGAAATGTTCTATTGTTTTGTACAAGAAAAGTCAAATAAACTCCATTTGTATCAGCAACCTGCTAAGAATTTGCTAAGTGGGACTCCTAGGCCTTCTAAAAGAAAAATCTAACTTCCAAAATGAACCAGAACACTTCACATATTGCCAGAAACTACTAAAATTATAAAAAACCCCTATCCTATGGAGAACTATTGATCCTCAGACTTTGAATCAAGGGTGCATTTATGACTGAGATACAAAGTAATTTAATTTCTTAAACTCCAAACCTGTTCATTATATAGAGAGAGTGATGTTAAATATGTGAAGATGAATACAAAAGAGAGTTCTTTCCTTTCTCCCATATTTAGTAGACCCAAACTAAAGGAACTAATATCTAGTGAGGTTAAAGATGTAGAAAAGGCAACTCTTTTGCTTTCAGTGGCTTGCAATATACAGTCTTTTCATGCCAATCTCATTTTTTACTTGCACAGTAAAATCAGAATAACCCTATTTTGAAGACTTTAATCATGGTTTCCCATGCAGATTTTCCATGAGGAGAAATACTAAATTTATTAAGTCCTGAGGCATCCACATAAACAGTGAGGGGCACCCACATCAGGAGTTAACCACTACCCTTTTAAACAAGTCACATGTAGTGCTGGAATATGTCCAAGAAAAAGAAAAGGGAAATTCCTATGAAGCATACTCAGCATCAAAAGGGCAGGAAGTCAGAGCTAGTCTCATGAGCACTCCCATAGCCAAAGCCATTCAGGTGGGATTGGTGCATTTAGAGCCCTACCACCTGCATAATTCTTGTTTGGTAGCACGTGGCATTTTCTGACTGTCTCCAGCTGTGCTCTAAAAGCAGGCTGCTCTGCAGCTGAAATCTCATTTCATATTTATCCAGTTGCAGCACGTGTTTCTACCCAGCAAGGACTACGTGCAGTTGCTAGCTAAGCTTTCTGGATCTCATCTCCCTTCTTTCTATAGACATGAAACAAACACTGTCTCATGGGTTTAAAGGAGTGCCAGCCATGTCTCAGCCAGCTTTTTAGAAGAGGTCAGAGAGAACATTTCTGTGCAAGCAGTAAAATGATCTTCTAGATACAAAAGTAATCAAAAGAGGCTGGATACATCATAAAAAGTTTATTTGTAATGCAGAGTTGAGGGGGTGTGCACTTTCCAAAGGACTGATTTTCCTAAGCTGCTCCATGCAGAAGAGGTTACTAAAAACCAATATATGTAGGACTTGGAAGGGTTAAATGTGAGTTGAACCTTTCTTTCTGGGAAAATAGAATGTGTTTTGTAGACAGGAAAAAAACTGCAAGAATCTTTGTGGATGCTCTTTTTAAGAGTGACAGAGGGGAGCATTTCTTGCTGTTGCTTGCTCCTCCCAGATCTTTAAACTCATCTCATAAATAATATTTAAGGTGAGAAAAAAATCCTGAATTTTCTGTCCAAAGGCCTATAAATAGACTTGACAGCACAGGGGAGTTGCAGAGGCTTTTGTGAGTTAGCCATGAAGCTCACTTCTTACCCAAGATCTCTATAACTCTTTCAATTCTGCTAAATAAAAGAAGACCAGGGATTGAGTCCTTGCCCTGAGGCTGTTTGGCAGCACTTGACTCACAGTGACACCATCTAAGGCTGGTTCCCTACACAGCAGTGCTGTCTCTGTGGGCCTACTTTTATTCATCAAAACTAGAAGTAGGACATAAATTAGCAGCTAAAGTTTGTGAACAATCAGATGTCCTGTGTTCGAGCTCATTCCCCTTGGCAATGTAAAGTTACTCAATGTCACAGGAGATCAGACAAGTTTTGAGTGCATTATGGACTTATGTTCTGCCAAGGAGTGCTTTATGTCTTACAATTCATTTATATAAACCCATTGTGCAAGGCAATAGGAGTGCTTCTGTTGTCTGAAATGTTGCTTTTTTGTATCCCTGTTATTTGCAGTATCCACTCTATAATCTGCACATCAGCCTCTCCTCTGCTTCTGTAGACTGAACGTCCACTGGTGTGTGGAGCACGTTGTGTCTGCTGTTCGAGCACCTCACACAAAGGGACCCTGTTCACAGCACCAAAATCTGTGCTGTGAGGAGAACCAAACCCAGACCCACAGACAATCAGACAATTCACTCCAAGTAGGTTTCCTCCTTCTAAACCCTACTGCTCTTGCCTCCCACCCCACATATTCCAGTCACATTACAATCCATTGTTTAAACACTGAAATAATGGAAAAGTCCACTAAAACCTATACTATGCTTGGCAGCCGTTACACTGTTCTAACTGCAATAATTTTGCTTAAAATCCCTGAAGTGAAAAGGCAACTGGGCTCTAGGATGAAGCTGAGTAAATTACAAGAGAGTTGGAGAAAATGACATCCATAGAAGTGACAAAAGTATGGTACAATTTAGCTAAGATTTACAGACTATGTAAAAATGGTACCATCTGACATCAGCACTAGGTTGGAAAGGTTGCATAGATGAAAGTAGCTGGTTTTAGGGGGCAGGACTCTTTCAATCTTCTTGCACTTATCTTATCATTTGGCCAGCAAGTTTTGTACTTTCTCTTTAGTCACATTCAGGACAGGGTTGGTCAAATATCTAAGTATGGTAGATGTCAGTTTTCCTGACACCGCATCTCTTACCTCTGAAGTTGCCAGTTTGCTCTTCTCTTGGTGCTATTCTCAGGCCTTTTCAAACTTCTGAGAATCTAGCCTGACTCAAATTTATGGGAAAGGAGCTACTGGTCCAGCCACTAGTATCACACAGAATTCTATTCAGAATAAAAATGCTGATTTACAATCCAGGAGTCAGTGAAGGGGCCATCAATAGAAAGTGGGAGTTTACAGTTCTTCCCCCCCCCCCAGCCCAAAAGCCTACTGATGTTTGAAGTCATTAAACTGTTATATACAGCACTTTTTCAATTTTCTGATTATATTTGAATGTCACACTTTTCTCATGTGGCTAATAGATAATCAATGAATACATTTACCTAGAGTCACTATGTCAACATTGTTTTTCTGTCTGAATTTTAATTTTCCTTCATCCAACTGCAAGCTAGGACTTGATCTTTTTCTCTTATTCGACTCTGTTTTCTCAAGAGAAACACACATACCTATATTTTTGTTTCCTCTTGCTCCATGAGTACTGCAGAAGCAAGCATACATATTGTAGAAACTAAAAATGCTGTTTAATAAGATAAAGAGAAAAAAAATCTGCTTTCTTATTTAAAGATGGTTTATCTCTTTTGGCAGCATTTTTTATGCATTTAAAAGTTAGCACTGTTTGGCTTCTCAAAGGGAATGCACAGGTAAACTATGATTATTACTAACCTCTAGAAAATTACTCTTTCAATATTCAATATAAAATATTCAGTACTTTTCAACTATGCAACACAGAAGCATTAAAAATTATCATAATATTTAATCAAGGTGCTGAATAGGATCTTCTGTTTCACAGTTTGAGACACCCATGTTCCTAATGGAATAATATCTTCTCAGAGTTTAGTTTAATTATATTTAATTTATTGGATTTGTCAGTAATGTTGGGATAATTTTTCAGATACATCTAATTTACTTAATAGAAGCCATGAGGAAATCTGAAAAAGACCACTTTCGAGTGTTTCCAGCTTATATTCTGCAAGTCAAAAAATGAATGAAAATACTGTGGCTGAAGGGTGCTATGGAATAAAGTATAAACTGAAGCAAGGTTATTTGATGCAGGAGAACGTGTGTCTCATTTTATTGGTAGAATAAGTATGTTTGGAGTGTTTTAAAATATAATTCTAAGTAAGCCCTAACACTGATATTTAAAGCCTGTTCCAAAACTTTCAGGCCCTCACAAAAAAAGACAAAAATTGGAATGGTGACAAGCAGTAAACAATAAAGAAAGTTAACTCATGACCTAGTGAAAACATGAACCACTGGAGATGTAAGTAGTCCGCATAACTAGTAGCAGTGAGCAATTTAATTTACAGTCTCCTGTATGTGGCTGTTTGCAGTTATTTGCTTTAGTTGGAAAATACACATAGTTCCGAAGTTTTAGGTGGAAAATACACATGGTTCTAAAGTTGTAGAAAACTCCTGAAATACTTCCTGTTAGATTAGCTGCATAAGTCTTTTATTCTTTTTTTACAAGTCAGAATGCTTCATATCATTCAAAGTCCTTGTCTGAACACTTCAGTCTATCCATCAGCTTTTACCCTAATTCACCTTACAATATATAAGTTTTTGTCCTGCAAGATGGATTGAGCAATATAATTTTGGGTTGTCTTCTGTTGAATGAAAAATGGAAATTCCATCAAAGACCCTTTTGGAAAAATCAGCTTTAACAACAGTTACAGTTACATGGGATTAATTTATTCCTCTGTGAAAAAAGCATTTCTTTTTTTATCTTTGTTATTTCTTATGTTTCATTTGGTTCAGTGTCTCCCTTTTCAGTATATGAAAAGGAACAGATATCCTAGAGGAGGACTTTAAAAGTTACATTGTAAAACTTCAGATTTCATTAGTTCTGTATTTATACATATACAGTCTTATTCTTTCTCATTTCTCAAATACATTACATAAATAAACTCTAGACAGCCATTTCAGCCGTGCTTAGAGAAAACATAGTGAGGCATCCTGGGATTTGGGTTGGGGGTTTTTGTGTGATTATTCTTGCTTGTTTTGGTGTGAGGTTTTCTTGGTCTGTTTTTTGTCAATAGTGAGACGACTTTGTGAGACCTTTCAATTTTCATGTACACCTGAAAATGTCTTAGATTTCCATCCTAAGTGATTACCAGGTGGGTTTCTTTCAGATAAATATAAGTCCAGTTTACCTCAGTGCTTGAAGTTAGGAATGAAGCATTTTCTGAGCTTTTGAATCATCATGAGTGGATCTCCCTGGAGATCTTTTCCTTCTCCCAGATTATCTGGGTTTTATTAAATTTATTATTATTTATTCTGACAAAAGTGAAATAGCAATCCTTTTGTTAGAGATTCAGCTGCTTGTGAATTATGACCTAGTTTTGATATAGCACAGCATTGTAACCTTGGCTCAGACACCTGGGAAAACTGCTAAACTGTGAGAAAGTACCTAGACTAGAGCCATGCAAGATAAGAAAATGTAAAATTGCAAGCTGTGGTGACACTGTTGAAGTGTGGATACTTAAGCAGCTGAAGAGGTAACAGACGAACACGAAAAAATCAAAAATTTTAAAGGAAAAACAAAAAATCAGAAGATGGAAACTCAGCAACACTGAGGATTATCCTCTTTCAAAGAATAATAGGGCCTGAACCTTCCCAGTCTGACTACAAATGTTTGGCCAGCAAAAACTCATTGGATGTGTTGCAGAGATGGTGAACACATTAACTCTCAGCCCAATAGCTTGCTCATCTTAGCTATTTGCTGTGTGTATTAGTCAATAATTATCTTCTTCTGCTTTCAAGCATGTATAGCTTTCTTGGTGAATCTCTGCACAAGGTAGAAGGTTTGTGAATGAAAAATTCCAGAGACAGAGACTCAAAGCTAGCTTTGAATATAAAGGTTCACAATAAAATGTTTTTTTCTCACCAATTTTCAGCAATGTCATTTATGTACACAGGGGCAACAGAATGTTACTTACTGGCTTGGGTTCCTCTACACTATTCCTTCAGTTCATAAACATGTCAAGTATTTGTTATTGCATTTTTCAGTGGATGAGACTGTGGCAGGACGATCCTTCCCCCCTCTTTGCCACAGGGAGTTGGTGCAGATATGCAGGAGATAACCCAGGTGCTGAACGGCCCAGCAGGGGGTCATCATGTCTGGCTCCAAAGGAGCTCAGGCCCCGCTAAGAATAAACATCTTAGTCTGTCGAGCAACGACAGAGAGAGATGAAAGAAATACCTTTTGACTGAGAGACACTGTTTTACAAACTATAAAAGATGCACGAGTTATCACAGAGGCAGAAGCCTTCTCCGAATGTGTGTGGGGGACTTCTCCCCGGAGTCTGGACGCAGATCCCGTGGTTACTTTCCTGGGAATTGAGGGAAAGGATCTCGATGTGTGCCCCATCAGCAATTGGATGGTAAGATACATTGAATCCTAAGTTATATTATTTTTTCGCTAGCTGTAACATTAATGGTACCGTTTACCTCGCGCTG